>JBAMJV010006946.1:0-100651 GCA_037951105.1 Echinarachnius parma | reverse complement strand
CCCGACTCTCCACTCCAGGTACATGTACCTCCCACTGCCTAATACATTCCAAGCTCTGATTACACTTACACATATCTCTCACCTTCATGACCTTGGACTTGGTATGACAGTGTGAAAGCCTGTTCTTATGTACAATGTACATCATCTTCTCAGAACTTTAGTTCTCCTTTAAATTTATAGACTTTCTAAAATATTTGTTGTTCAAACTAATTTAGACTTGTACTCTTGTGAGTCTGTGTATATTTTCCTCAGGGTGGAAAGAACACCTCCCAACTCAACTGCTAATATACAATCCCAGCTCTCATTTACATCTTTCACCTTTTCTTCATGCATAAAATGGATATTATAATTATGCAATACTCGGGTGGTCACTATATACAAAGGTTTGACTAGAAGTAATTTCTGTACTCGATACATGGAAAGAACACAGGTCTCCCCAACTCTCCACTCCAGTACCCTCCCACTGCTAAGAAATACATTCCCAGCTCTGATTACACGTCTCTCACCTTCATGACCTTGGTATGACAGTGTGAAAGCCTGTTCGTTAGTTCTAAGATCATCCTCTAGGTTCACAGAAAGGTGACATGCATTAAATGGTCATTGTTATTATGAAAAATACAAAATCAGGGAGGTACTGTAACTTAAAAAGTAGGGGATGAGAGGAATTTGATCGAATCATCTAAATTGTCACTTTATTTTGAGAAGGTGGAAACTTTACATTTAAATTAGGCCTAATTTAAATAATGTTCAATGTCAAGATAACTTAACATTCACATTCATGGATTTTTTGCTTAATTCTCGACATTTTATTTTTAGATAGATCTGTCAACATATATGAAGGAGCCATTCATTTATTATGCCCAATGAGATGACTTTTAAAAAGATAATCAAAGTTTATAATCAAAGTAAAACTTGTACTCACCATGAAGCTGATTAGAGTAAAACTGTGCCAAGCGCGGCGGGGTTCAACATCATGTCCCATGATCCGAGAGGAATTCATAGGGCACCTGGAAGAAGCAACACGCCGAGGCCAGGGTGGAGGCAGGAGGAGGGGAGATGTTAGTCCAGAGCCCCAGCTCCTGGTTGAAGATGCACGCATCCGAGATGGGCGAGTTGTTTGACCGCTCGCTGCCCCACCCCCCGAAGATGAACACATTGCGGTTGATGGCGCAGTACTGGAAACAAGTCCTCTCAGGGATACGCGCAAACTTACAGTGAGCCTCCACCCACGTGTTGCGCTCCACGTTGAGTCTGTACTGCTTGGAGGAGAGATCGGTGACGTAGATTTGGCCGTGGTAGACCTCACAAACAGGAAACTCCCAGAGTCCATCTTTGGTTGGGATGGGAGCAACTGATGTCCACTCGTCCGTTTTTGTGTCGTAGCGCTCCACCACGTGCGTTGGACGCCTCGATGAGTCTCTACCCGCGATGGCATAGATGTAGCGGTTGCCAACAGTTACCACCTGCATGTTGTAGCGTTTCGTTGGCATCTGTGAGACGCAGCACCATTTGTCCGCTTCGGGGTCGTAGCGTTCTACGCTCTGTTGCACTCGGTCCCAACGGAGTCCACCCAGGGCGTAGAGATGGCCGTCGCAAGGCTCGAGAGAGAGGTATTCGCGCGGCGTCAACAACGATGCAATTTCAGTCCATGAATTGCTGATGGGGTCGTAGCACGAGACTCTGTTGGTGGTGAGTTGGTTGCTCGTTCCGCCTGCCACGTACATACAACTGTTCATGATCGTGGCAGCGTGGAATCGCAGTTCGTTTGGCAGCGAGGGAAGCGCACTCCACCGATTCTCGTCGATTAGGTAGGCGAAGCATTCTGACAGCGGTCCTTGCTCAGAAACGCCCCCGATGATGATGACAACGTCTGTGAGGCGTCCCTTCCGTGGCTTCAAGACGGGACTGTCACTGCAGTAGCTTCTCCTGGTGGTGTCTGTCTGATGCTTGGCTTCGTTGAGCAGGTGTCTGCACTCTTCAAAAGAATTCACAAGCTCCTCGTGCTCGACAACAGTTATGAGAAAATCGCGGCTCAAGTGCGGCATCCTCACGTGCGAGAGTAACCGCGGGAAGAGCGGTTTGCGGAATGAGAGGTCAAACTTCACCCACTTCACGACGATGTCGTAAATGCACTCCTCCTTTTCCACCCGGATTTTCTCGTCCGTTATGACCTCGAGAATGTCTTCGTAATTTAGCCTGAGAATGTCCTCCATGGAATGTCGGATAACCTGCATAAACTGGTTGCGAATGTACTGCTGCGACCTCTGATACAAGTCGCCGAATCCGTACAAGTCCGACAGCTGCCTCACTGCCAGCACATTCGAGGCGTCCATATTTTGCCACATAAATTGGTAGCAATATTCTTTCAACGCCGTCATCAAAAATGGATCCGCACCTCTCAAAATTGCCTCGACGTTGTTGGCATTTATCGAGATTTTGCCCGTATACATGTAGTTGAGTATCTCATCCATCGCTTCGGCCGAGGTGCACTCGATGGTCGCTACCGCCGTGTCCACTTTGTCCTCCTCCAGCCCGCTATTGCACATGGTATCGAAGTAAGGGCTGCAAGCGGCCAGGACATTTCGATGGGCTTTGAACACTTTACCCTCCACATTCAGCACGATGTCGCAGTATTTCTCGTCTGCCCTCTGAAGCCTCAGCTTCTCCATGATGAAGGAACCATTGTCTGGTTTTAAGAAATCCATCCCTCCGCCGCCTTTTCGGGATCGTGTCATGTTAGGAGAAAACAAATCGACTAAACTCTCACCGCAGCTGCCTGACTCATTTATAAGGATGAGTTTTGGCCGCAACGTACCCGCTTCAAATGTACAACAATACCCTTTTTCGTACGTAAGCGCTGCGGCTACACTGGTGCCATAGAGTTAGTGCAGTAATAATGAAGCCAGTGAGTGATTCAGTGCATCCACTCAGCTGATTGTGCGATTGCACGAACGTACATTGGCCACTCATTGACTGTGTATTGACCAATGCAGTGCGATGTTGCATAGCCGTTGGATTTATGTTATTGTTATGCTTTCTTTTTTTACAAATAACATCAGCGGGGGAGTTTTCGGGTTTCCCGGTAAAACTCGGGATGAAGAGGGGGTCATTTTCCTGAGCATAATTGGTATGCGAGATGGGGGCATAATTGATGTACAGATGGATCATGGGGGTAACCATCGTTCATCAGTGGCGTTACTAAGGATGAACAAAGGGCTTTAGGGGTGCGGTTGTACCCCCTCTCTGGTTTTTACCCCCCCCCCCTCTCTGTTCTTATTTCCTCCTTACTGCCTATATCTATTTTAAAATTAGCTACAGTTTTTTTGTTTTATGTAGTCTGATCGGGTTGTCTTGGCCTTGTCCCGCCCAATTATAATAACAAAATAATATATATGTCTTGGTCAAACTGAATTTTAGTAACCAAAACCTGCACCATAACATAACAAACTAATAGTTATCATTCCACCATGCTCGAAAGGTATAGAAAATTGCAAACGACTAAGTAAAAAGCCTCTTATCATTCAAAAGAGATGTTAAAACACAAGAGGGCGCTCTCTAAGAACGCATTAGTTTAAACCCATTTTTTATTTTTAAAATTGTGCATGCGGATGTTTTGTTGAAATAATTATTAAATAGAGAGATCATCAACGACTATTTCTAACCTCTTTTGTAAAACTTTGAAAAAAGTGTAAGCATTTTATTTTGTTTTTCTTGAATCATCGAATAAACCTGGGGCCCCAGGTTTATTCCGATCGGATATATTTATTGATATTTCAGCTATTTCTGAACCGATTTGATCAAATAAAGTTTATTCTGTCATTAAAATTGTATGCTCTTTCAAATTTGACACTCAGTTTTTCATTACTTCACAAAACAAATTACTTGAAGCGCCCCCTATACCAAAACTGAACTACTGTACCTCTACAAGGTTTCTAAGCGCTATACTATTACCTTGGTCATCAGGCACATGCAGTTTAAACCCGCGCAATTATCTTGTGCACCATTTCATCTCCCTGGGGAGCATATATCGAGCCAATGCTGATAAGAGCCCTTCGTACAGGCTAATAAATACCCGACCAAGTATATATACTCCAGGGTCGAGAGCTGTCCTTGTGATTGACCCCAATCTCTAATAATTTGCCCCCTCTCTCTAATATTTGCCCCTCATGCATTTGGCTTGACCCTCGCCGTATATGGTATGCACCATTTGTCTCGTATGATGCACCCCTTGGGCTAGACCGAAAAATCAGTCCTTCTCTTCCGTTTATTGTTTCACTCATATGGGGTATAGTATGACGTCATAATATTAAAGGACAACCCATAACGAGCTAGATTTTGCTGACTACCCTTGGGCCTATGTAGAAAAGTTTTCGCTCAGTTGGTCTACACCCATTTGGTCTACTTCTCCACTATATTTGCCTGAAACGTGGTTTAAATTCCCTACTCCAAACTTGACCCGCCAACACTGATCTTTATACCTTAACCCTAAACATATTAACCATACCCCTAACCCTATAACCACAATTATGCTTACCCTAATCCGTATATCTAATCCAAACCTCTTAATTTTGATTCTGATTCTGATTATGATTATGATTATGATTATGAATACACACAATGGGAGTAGAGCAAGCGGGTGTAGAGCAAGCGGGCTTATACCGAGCAGCAATCTATCTACAGATGACAGCATCACCGGTAGTTTCACTTTTATTGTGATTAGTATGCCTATTCCCAACAATACGCCATCCATTTCACTATCATAATTATTAATGGTTGGGTCGAAAATTTACGGATCATTTATCCCTCATTATAATAGTTCTGATATCATAAAATATGCAATGGGTACCTTCATCGGCCAATTTGAGACAAAGGATTTTGGGTATTGGTGTATTTAATAGTATTACTAATTTTACTGGACCTTTTATCATTCAATTTAAACAAAATAGTGTCTTGCCTTTTAAGATCAAACATAATCATGGATTCAGTTTGGAACCCATTTCCCTATATGCTATCCACTTTGTATCTATAATGTTATTCAGTTTAATCCACTACTAAATCAGTTGATTTTATAACGTATTCCTTTATGTTGTTTATCCATTAGTATACATTCTCTTTGACCTTCGGGCACTATTATATACCTCAAGTTGAGTCAATTCAGACAAAATGCTCCCGAAAGAAATAATGAATAATTTGATGTAATAATCATTCATTTGTTTGCCATCAGGCCAGTATGATAGTCATCTCGAATATTCATTCACCCTTTAGGGGTCCATATCAATTGATATCATCTATTCTGTTTACCGTTTTGTAACAATATAGCTAAAAGTTATAAGACATTAATCATTCATTTTGTTGTTGTTTTTTTAAACATTATTTCTATGTCTATCCATTCGCCATCATTTGATTTAATCATAGTTATATACCTATTTCCTTGGGCTAGAATAGTCATTCAAATTGGATTAGTCATTCCTCTTTCCAGTTTTCTAGAGCAAAAACAAAATAAATGCACGTAACTCAAGGATGTCATGATATTGACAGCCCCCTCCCCCCCCCCCCCCCCACCCCCTCCCTCCAGTTTGACCTTTGGCATGTTACCTAAAGTTGAGTCGATTCAGAGAAAATGCCTCTGGAAAAAAATCGCTCAAGGTAAATGAAACAAATGAATAATCATAATATGAGGTAAAGTGTTCATGAAATGAAATGAAACATTTTATTAGACATGCATTTTCAGAACATCGCTGATTACATGATCAACCATTATTTAGTAGTAAATGCGGTTACGGTCCGTTATTCCGAAGGTTCGTTATTCCGAAGGTTCAGTTATTCCGAAGGTTCGTTATTCCGAAGGTTCGTTATTCCGAAGGTTCGTTATTCCGAAGGTTCGTTATTCCGAAGGTTCGTTATTCCGAAGGTTCGTTTATCCGAAAATAAAATCGGGTTCGTTATTCCGAAAGTTCGTTATTCCGAAGGTTCGTTATTCCGAAGGTTCGCTGATCCGAAAATAAAATCGGGTTCGTTATTCCGAAAATTAAATCGGGCTTGTTATAATACTATAGTTTGTGTTTTGTTTATTTAATTTACAGCCTGCATTAAGCATACCCCTCCCCCTTTCCCTCCCTTGGCCAGACCAATCAAACATTTAAGTTTATTTTATCTCTTTATATGAAATTATAGCATTATAACAAACCCAAATTCATTTTCGGATTAACGAACCCGATTTCATTTTAGGAATAGCGAACCCTCGGAATAACGAACCTTCGGAATAACGAACCCGATTTCATTTTAGGAATAGCGAACCTTCGGAATAACGAACCTTCGGAATAACGAACCTTCGGAATAACGAACCTTCGGAATAATGCAACAAATGTTCGGATTAACGAACCCTATTTCATTTTCGGATTAACGAACACTCAGGTATAGGAAATTTGCGTGTTCGGAATAACGAACCTTCGGAATAACGAACCTTCGGAATAACGAACCTTCGGAATAACGAACCTTCGGAATAACGAACCGCACCCGTAATGCAAGGACAAAATTGATGTTTTTATTTTTTATTTTACTGCAATGACTTCTCATATCAAAATGCATATTTTGTCATTTCCATTTCAATCTTTATGAGAAAAACAATATGATAACACAGCTCTTCCTCAACCCACATCTTAACAAAGGATCGTTTAAAAAAATGCATCAAACATCCCTCAAAAAGATATAACGCAATATCGTAATATTAATTAATGACAAATTATTGTTCTTGGTAGAGAAATGAATAACGACGTTTAAAATACGTGATTATATATAATAAGATTTTACCGTTCATTTCTCATTAAGAAATCATGTTAATATTGTCTCTAACTCAAACTTTTCTTCAATTCAGACACAGTTTTTTTGAAAATCGCCTCAGAAAACAAATATTTTTTTATTTCGATTATGAAACTTTATACTTCAATTGCTCTCGATGCGAACATGAATTTCTCAAGAGATTGTAGATAAATGTTTTGAGGGCAGTGTTATAATTACCATTACACCATACCTCATCTTTCTAGAAATTAGATAGAACTCTAGGAAATTGTTTAACCCCCGGCTCTGTCTTAAACTTTAATTCAGGAGGGGGAAGAGAAAATGCCCAGAAGATGCATGCTTCGTCACTTATTGCAATAGTAGTGAGATGATAACGAGATATACTTTATAATAAATATGATTATGTGAACATGAATTTCTCTCGAGATTCAAGAAAATATTTAAAGGAGTAGACACAGTGGCGTAGCGTAGCCGGGCTGATTAGGGAGGGGAGGGGGGCACGCACATGATTGGGGGCACACCTTATATATTTCTTTAAAGGGGTAGTTTAGTTTTGGTAGAGAGGGCGCTGCACAACACAATTTTTTCGTGAGGTAATGAAAAACTGAGTGTCGAATTTGAAAGAACATGCAATTTTAATGGCAGAATAAACTTTATTTGGTCAAAATCGGTTTAGAAATGGCTGAAATATCAATAAATATATCCGATCGATAATTATTTGGGCCCCAAATAAATACGATGATTTTTTTTTTTTTTTTTTTAAATGCTTACACTTTTTCAAAAGTTTTCAAAAGCGGTTTTTAAATAGTTGTTGATGATCTCTCTATTTAATCATTATTTCAACAAAACATCACATGCATAATTTTGTATGCAAAATGGTTGAAACCAATGCCTTATTAGAGAGCGCCCTCTCGTGTTTTAATGGCGCTTTTTGAATGATAACAGGCTTTTTACTTAGTCGTTTGTATTTTTGTATACCTTTCGAGCATGGTGGGGTTATAAATATTAGTTTGCAATGTTACTGTGCAGGTTTTGGTTACTAAAGTTCAGCCTTACCAAAACTGTACTACCCCTTTAATATGTACGCAGCATGTTCACTTATGTTTTTTTGTATATTTTAGAGTGATAGAAAAAGAGCAAAGAAATGGGATTCCAAAGGGATTCGATCGAGACCTCCGGATTGCCAGACCGATGCTCTTACCGACTGAGCTATAGAAAACCCTATAGTACGGCGCTCGTCCCTGAAACTCCTTAATTTTCATTGCTCGTGTATTATTATTTTTATTATTTTTTTTTTTGGGGCGTGGGGGGGGGGGGGGGGGGGGGGGGGCAGGGGCACGTTACTATGTTTTATTATCGCTATTTTGTATTATTTTAGGCAAATTATTGGAGGGTACATGTGCCTCCCCCGTGCCCCCCCCCCCCCCCATGTCACTACGCCACTGAGTATATAGGCCCTTCTATATATATACATCCCCCATCCATTAATTATTTGACAGTGATAATGGCTGCTTAATCAGCGGGATGTGAAGAGAATTGCTTTATCCCGGGGCTGAGGACTGAGAGGACTGAAACGTGATCTGAATAATGGACATCAACATTTAAAAAGATTGAAAGAAAAACAAAAACAAAAAGGATTTACAAAGATCATGTGCATCGAAAAAGTAGTGTAGGCCGGGGGGGCAGTGGTGTAGTGTGATGGACAATACTGATTGGGTGCTATGATTGGGGCACGCCAATTATGAGGGAGGGGGGGGGGGGCACGACCGTTTCTATGTTTTCTTATCGCTATTTTGTTGCATTGTTTGGCATACTTATTAGATGTCATGCACACTCCCTGTATTTCCTCGTCTTTTTATTTATTTTGTATTCTGTACCCCTTTTTTAAATATGAGGCTGCTCCCATCATGGGAATCATTGACCACCCCCCCCCCCCCCCCCCCCCCCCCCCCAATCCCTCCGATCTCTATACTGACTGTCTGCGGTATAATCAAGGCTATCCCAATGCATTAACTTTTAGAAGCACGAAATTGTAAATGATGACCATAGGCCATACTAATTATCTGGTGTAGTGCATTGGTCAGATTGATGGCGTGAGGGGGTACACAAATTATTTGAGGCGCACTCTTCAAAATGTTGGTTGACCTCCATGCATGTATATCGCTTATCTTCTTTTGATATGAAGCCATTCTCGCAATTCAACTATATTACAGGTATAAGTCATCTCCACGTTACCTTTGATCATAAACTCATGGCACTCATAATATTAATCTCAGTTCAGCCTATATACATTTAATTACTCTTGAACTGAACAATAACTGAAATCATATAGAATTCGGGTTTGGTCAAAAGACAGTATACCGATTATCAAAGAGAGCATATTTGGCTAATTAATTGTGTAGGTCTTGTTTTGTATCGCTGGCTCAAGAAATTTGTGTCTTATTATGTTCATAAGTTTCTATTGATTTGTTTGATTGCTGATTTTATTTTGATAAGAAACAAAGATATGAAAGAAAATAAAGGCAGAAAAGGAAACATAGCATTAATGGCCGATGAGAAAAACAAAGCGCATGAAAAAAAGTTAAGGTCGTCACTCTTCACTCCCTTCTTTTTATGACACAATCATTTATATACAGAGTGAGAGTTTATTACATTTAGTAACCTCAGCTGGCGATGGGGAATGAAAGGATGATGATGCAAAAAAAAAAGGAGTCATCGTCTTGTCAGTTTCAATCACCATGGAAAGTTGGAAACCAAGGCAATCGCCGACTCTGGAAGAAATAATGAATAGCCGCGATTTAAAACAATCATTTCAACGAAACATACAAAGGTCAATACCCTTTTGTTTACCGTATACAAACAAATCACTTGGAAGAAAGTTGAAGAGCAAAATACAAAGTGAAAGGTTATTACATTTTCTTAAAGTCAGCCGACGAAAGGGAATGAAAGGATGCTGATAATAAAAGGGTCTTGTCAGTTGTCGTCTCGTATGTTTCAATAACCATGCAACGTTGGAAACATATGGGAACAAGGCAATCACCGATTCTGGAAGAAAATAATGAAAAGCCGCGATTTAAAACAAAAACCCAAAATACGAAGGTCAATAACCTTTTGTTCACCATACACAACACTATTATGAAACAAATTTAAAGGGCTAAATACAAAGCGAATGCATTGGTTATTGCCTTTTCCATCAAACGCCAAAAAGGAATAAAAGGCTGATGATGATAACAAGGGTAAATTGAGTCTTGTCAGTTTTAATCAGCATCGAAAACCATAGGCTACAATCAAAATAGTCAAGTCATTGACTCTGGAGGAAGGGGAAGAAATAATGATGAATGGCTGCGATTTAAAACAAGCACCAGAAATACAAAGGTCAATACCCTTTTGTTTACCATACTCAAAATTCCCTATATAGCATCAAATGTGAAGTGCCCAATACAACGTGAAAGGTTATTGCATTTTAATTACACCAGCTGGCGAAAGTGAATGAAATGATCATGATTATAACAAAAGAGTCATCGTCTAGTCAGTTTCAATCACCATTGCAAACCGTATATGCTACAATCAAATAGTCAGTCATTGACTCTGGAAGAAGAGGAAGAAATAATGAATGGCCGCGATTTAAAACAAGAACCAGAAATTCAAAGGTCAATACCCTTTTGTTTACCATACACAACATTCACTATAGGGCAATTCCACGCCAAAGTGGACATTTGACCAAAAATTTTACAAGCATTTTTATGATACAAATTTGGTATCAAATCAAAGCTTAAATTCTATATTTTTTTAATTCAATGAGAAAATTTTAGTTTTACATAATTTTAGTTGTTTTTTTATAATAACTTTATAACCATAATTGAACCCCACAAATTTGACATTTTTGTGAAAAAGTGTTTTGATCCTGTGTTTGTTTTATATTTCCCCAGTTAAGCCTAAAAAACATTATTCTGACTCCTGAGATATGACCATTTTGTAAAATAGTAAATTTGTATGATTAATTTGATTTGTTATGCTTCAATGACTTCTTATTTTCAGCCTATGAAAATGTCCTTCCGTTACCGAAAAATCAATATTTTTAATTTTGTGGCTCACATACTTGTTAGAGAGCAGACCAATCTTCAGTGCAAAGCAAGTTCAAGTAGGCCTTCCCATTGCTAACAATTGTATTACTCATTGTTTCTTCGTTAATTAATAAATAACAAAAGAAAATGTCCTTCCGTTACCATACAATGGTAACAGATGGACAAGGTACCTCATATTACATATTATGACAAAATTTATGTTCAAAAATTGGTCTCTCATATATGAAAACCCAAAATAATGAGACAATACCTGCAATGGCCAGCTATCAGTGGCGTAGCGTGGTCAGACTAGTAATTTTCTGTGTTTCAACCAATCAGATTTGTGCATTTAGAACATTTGATCTGGCGCACAATTGATTTTATCTCTTTCTGCAACAGGGCCCTTGTACCATGATGCCATTTGTCTGGATTTCTATTGTATGGGGATTAGTAGGTCTATTTAACTGTGGTGAGCCAGGGTGTGAATAGGCTCTGATCATGACTTTGAATAGGTCTTTTTTTTACACAATACACCCCTATAGAATTCTTGGACATGGGTGTAGGTCTAAAATAATTAAATTTTACATGAAATTTGCAAACTAAAAACAAGGCTGTAGAAAAAGCAAGAAATAACATATCTCCAATTCTTTCATATATTGTAGAAATTATATCAAGCCAAGATTTAAGCAAACAAATTTCTCAAAATTATTTGATCCACGAGGTAAAACGGAAGGTCAAAATCTAAGGTCAAAGGTTATCGTATCCAAACTCGCTCATGCATGAACACAAATGGCATAAATGGATTGCATATAACATCCTCCGTCCAATGACACCTTTACAAAATAAATTGACCCAACGGTTAATGGACAATGGCCATTTGAAAAATGGTGCCCACGCCCATTTCTTACAAAACTCCCCCATAAGAATCGACCATAGCGCCAAAACCATTGGGCGGATTGGGCTAAAACTTAAATATTTGCGCTTTTAAAGGTTGAAATATCATACATACCAAATATTAGCAAATTTGAAGGGGGCTGCGATGAAAATTTTCAATTTTTTTAAAGGTGATTTGACATGGAATGACCCTACTGTGTCATATCATACATTATAGTCCATTATGTCCTTCCGTTACCGAACATTGGTCCGCTTTGTGTGAAATAACTCAAATATCTGCAGACAAATTTTAATCAAAGAACAAGTAAATTCTTCTTAACCCTTCAGAGAATGAAATGTGTACCCTTAAAATATGTTGTATTATTTAATATCACAGAGTTTTAGTTAAAACTGATTTGATAACAAAACCTTGTCCATTTTAGTGTCCTTCCGTTACCGACCTCATTTGTATGCATATTCAATAATGTGCGGAGATAAAAAAAAAAGAAAAAAAATTATGGGACCTTAAAACTGTATGTTTTGGAAGTATTGTTATCAAAATAGACTGTTCTAACAACACAAGTATTTAAAAATGTCTTTCTTAAAGTTGACAATTTGTGTCTGAGTGTCCTTCCGTTACCATGGATTGACCATGAATAAGAGCCATTGGAGCATGAAATATAGTAAGAAAAAAATAGAAATGTAAATGCTTGTGATGTCCATATGCTATCTATGATACAAACTCATTTTAGACCACAAAAGAGATGTTTCCTTCTCATAAATGGTCTTTAAATTTCAAAATTAATTTTATTGTACAATTCCAATAGACTTTTCAGAGGTCCTTCCGTTACCGTCCTTCCGTTACCGAACACTGGAGTAATTAATTTCTCATAATTAATATACCAACGTAGATATTTTTCTTAAAAGGTGGTGTTATACTCTGTGATCATACGGAAATTGACTAGTAGCCAACTTAACATGATAAACCTCGTAACTTCACAGAGATTGGGTCATAACGAAAAAAATTGAAAATCCATGTCCATTTTGCTGTCCTTCCGTTACCGGCCTCATTAGTGTCCATATTTAATTTACATAATGCGGTCAAAATTTTAGAAATAGTGGAAATCAAAGGTGTCCCAACAAGGATCAAAGACATGCCATTTAGAATAAAAAATCAAAAGCAGGATCCTGGAATTATTTGATTGAAGTTCCCAAATTGTGTCTGAATGTCCTTCCGTTACCGTGGAATTGCCCTATAAATTTCAAAATAATGTGAAGTGCCCAATACAACGTGAAAGGTTGTTGCCTTTTGATTTCGCCAGCTGGCGAAACTGAATTAAATGATCATGATTTAAAAAAAAGAGTCATCATCTGGTCAGTTTCAATCACCATTGACCATGAGAAACCTTTGGTTCCAAGCAAATATTCACTGGCTCCTGAATAAATAATGAATGGCCACGATATATACAACACTTTCAACGAGAAATATATACAGAGGTCAATACCCTTGTGTTTACCTGATAACAAATTTGAAGAGCTCGATAGAAAGTGAAAGGTAATTGCCTTTTTATTACGCCAGCTGACAGAAAGGGATGAGGGGATAAAACCTGAAGGGTCGCTGTCTTGTCAGTTTCATTTGGGACACCACCCCCTCAACTTTTTTTTCTTTTTGTTAACCATTTTCAACTCATGCGCAAGGCCGATGATATATACAATATCGACAGTTAGAAAATGTGAAAGAACGCATAAAACGTCGTCCTGTGCAAGCAAACTCGTGCCATCCGCATTGCCTGATAGTATTATAATGCGTGCATATGGCACAATCAAATCGCAGGTAATCGTAAATATGTGTTATCGCAGACAATCTCAGGGTGTTGCAGGGGTTATCGCGCAAAGACGCAATTCAAACGCAGAAGCGTCAACATTTTGAAGCGGTTCAAGTTAAAAACAAGATAACACACATGTATAATCGTAACCATAACCGCACGATCTGTGGTATCCGCAGTACATCGCAGACAATCGCAGTGCATATACAAGCAAACGAGAGACTAGCTGAATAAAAAGTTGGTAAACTTAAAATGAGGTTCCGAGTCAACGAGCCAACGAATTGAGAGAATAAGATTATGAGAGAGATGAATATTTATATGTCTTTCTAATTGCTTTAACTTTTAGGGGGCGGGGTGCAAGTGTAGATTATGACTATAATATATAGTCATTTTTTTCTGCTATAGACAGGTGACCGCTAAAACAAGTTTGACCGTAAATATCTCCTCATCTTGCTTCCAAATAAATATATGTATGGGAGCGCTCGAGTTTGATTAAATGAAATGAAAGTCAATTTAGATCCATTTTAGACTGAGAAATAAGTGAAATGTAACCGCGTAGGTATGCGTGAAGGAATTGTTTGTAATTTATGTTTATTTTGTTGGAGAAAGAGAAATTGAAATTGAAATGAAATTGAATGAAATAAAATTACATTTTTTTTTTTAAATTCACCACTCAACACCCATTTGTTAAACAGTCATGCCCTTGTTAAAAGGTGTTGCGAGTATAATTATTGGAGAATAATTTCACATAATTGATGTAGAACCATACTACACAAGCATAAGGCAACGGCAGAAAATAATTGTTTAAAGAAACATCGAGTAAGCAGCCACAGGCTTTTAAACTGCATAATAGAATTCAGCCAGAGGCTAACCACATTTTTATTTTATTTCTGTTGCTGAATTATGTACAGGATTTCTCTTCAGTGATTCTGCGGCCTTCGTTGAAAGAGCATTTATTGCTTCAGGGGGGATATCACTATCGGTCTATTTTTTCTTTCATTTCCTCTAAAGTAATTATTTTGATGATTTATATTTTGTCTTGAACAAAAACAAAAAGCAAGGTCTGTGCATTCTGAAATGTAAAACAAAAATGTCCATCATTTCTATAAATTTTTTTTGATGTTTTTATGATTTTGTTTTTTGTTTGAGAAAATTAAATAACAAGCAGTTCAGGTTTCATGGTTATTTCAGGTTATCTTGCACATTTTTTTTTTTTATATCTATCATTTGACTTGCCTTTGTTTTATTATTTTCTAGTTCTATCAAAAAGTTTCATCATATGGAAGGAAAGTGTTTCTACTTTGTTTTTAATGCTACCGGCAATCTAATCATGAAATACAATTTAGAACAGTACTGTTGTAATTTGTCCAACTCAAAGCCTAAGGAATACACTAATAACCACAAATTGCATCTTCGGGCACTTTTAAAACTCTTAATTCATTTGAGTTGTTTTTGTTAACAGAGATGTTTACGTCTCAAAAGAGTAATTAAGCATTAAGCATTATTACCCCCCCCCCCCCCCCCCCCCACAAAAAAAAAAAAAAAAAAAAAAAACACATTCATATATAAAAAGTAGATGCACACCCACACACATACACCCACAATGCAATGCCCTTTCAGCTTTAAAATCAAACCAAACACATCATATGCTTTCCTTATAACAAAAGATAAACTAAGAACTTATTGTCAGTCAAGTTGAATTTGTCCACATTTGCAATTTTAATGAATGCTTTATAAAAAATAAACTATCCCTTTCTATAAAAAGTTGTTTTTCTTTATTCAGTCATCTGCGAGATATCCTATATATTAAACAAACAAACAAACACACAAACAAACAAACAAACAAACAAACAAACAAACAAACAAACAAACAAACAAACAAACAAACAGAAAACAAAGTCCAATGCACTTCTCCTAGATCAGGCTGAACCCTAAAGTTTGTTCTTTATTTTATTTTAAGTCGAAAGGCGAATGAGAAACAGCAAGCTGACATTCTGAAGCAAAAAAAAAAAAAAAAAAAATCAATCCATGTCCAAATTGAAAGAGACCTTACATTATTGATCGTACAATCCGATTGAGCACGATCGCTGGAATTAGCTCAAGTCATCCATAATGTTGCAATATTCAACAGCCCCCGCAGAGTCCAAGGATCTTTTATGGGTTTACTTTACTTGATTTGTATTTTGTTGGTCGCTGTATGTATAATGGATTCTCAGTAGTTGTAATCAACCCTTTCAAAAGTAGGTGACTTTATAGGGTAAATGAACGCTATTATTCATAATTAAACATGAACACTTTATACGCACAGACAAACAAATCAAATATATACACACACAAGTGAACTTCTGTATACTACACATACATGTTTACAAGCATATACACACAAACGACAGTATACACACATCCATGTAAAAGCTTACACGCACATACAAGTTATACAACCATACACAATAAGACACACAAACATACTATACACACAAACAATATACACACATACATGCATACACTTACACACACACACACATACATACACTTACACACACACACACACACGTACAAATAACAAAATAAAACACACAAACAGACACATGTATATTTCAGCATGAAGATAAATGCACAGTAACCACACAAAGCCCCAAATCCCCACTTCCTTGCAATACAGGTGTTGATTTGAAGTAATTATTTGTGGCAGCTGGTTTGTAAGATTAGAATAGTTCGTAAACACAGGAATGCCATGAATGCCATGGAACGAGATGGAAATTGATTCCAGGTTAATTGAAAAGTATCCAGTTATATATTTGCCACTTTTATCAATTTATGTTGCACCCAAAAAAATTACACATGACATACATTCACATGACCTTATAGGCACAAAAAAAACACACAACATAAAACATCTTAGTATCATTATTTCTTGGATATTAATTGTATATTCTTAGCAGAACTTTCCTTTTATGTTGCACAATATATTCCCAAACGGTTCAAACGAGGCTGGTGGATTTCACTTGGTACAAGAAATGTGGCATTATTTATACCATAATGCTTGTTTCTGAAATATTACCATTTTTTGTTTTAAAACACTTTTTAATCAATTTAGCTTATTGTAACCCTCTGCCATGTTTTACATCTGAAATTTTAAACTACTTTTGATTTGTTTTTCTTCTCAAAAACACTTCTTATAAAAACGTGAAACTGATTATCACTGACTTGACTAATACATGTTCAAAACCTGATATGAACCAATCGTTTTGAGATTTATTTAATGTAAAAGGTGGATAAAACCAACACAGCCAATTAAACAACACACAAAAAATAACATACATTAATTTCTGATTGCACAAGGCTCATTTGTTTTATTTTCAAACAGTTATTTTCCATATATACTTGCAGAGTCTTCAGATATAGATATCAATATATGAATACACAACTAATGAATGTTTACTGTATTTTGATAAGACAGTGTCATTTTAAAATAATTGTGAAAGATTTTATTAGAACACAATCTTTGAACAAAAATAATGACAATTACCATAACAAAATATATCTAATGGTTGTTTACTGTATGTTGATAAAGACAGCGTGACACTCAAGAATCATGAAAATGTTTGTAAAAGAACGTTTCATATACTAGTAGTGGACTTAAATTAGATTAAATACCAGATTATAAGATATGTGTCAAGTTTTTTATCATGCAAATTTATTTCAATTCCTATTAAATAGTAACTGAAATGTGTGTTTTTGTACTCAAAACAGCTATAGATGAAGATTAGACAAACCAAATGACAACAGCAATCAATCTTGGGAATTCAAGCCAATCTTCCTTTGATTTATGTATATAATGATATTGTTGTTTGGTAAATGAATATCTAATTTCATTTAAATTGATTTCATGTTCAAGGGAATTAACTTAGCATGCCATGTGGTTAAACAGAAACTTCAAATATCTCACAGAATATCAAATAACATAAATTAAATCACTTCACGTAACAAGTACCCTCTATTTCTAAAAATGAAAGAATTCAAAGAGCAATTTAAACTGACATTTGGACCATGGTGTTGTTTTTACACTACACATACAGTTTATGTACGAATAGGACTGGGCCCCGTTGCAGAAAGAATTGTGCAATCGATTGTAAAGTTGCAATTAATTGCAAGTCAGATCATGTGACTAAATGCGCAAATCTGATTGGTTCAAAAGCGCATATTTTCTGACTTGCAATTAATTGCAACTCTTCCTGCAACAGGGCCCTGGACTTGTAAATGGCAGAAAAAACACTTTCCGCATTCTAATAAAAATTCCTCTCTTTCAAATCAACCTGTACAAATCATTTCATAGTAAACAAAACCATTACAAACAAATAGTACAAAGCTTCCACAGGAAAAAAATTTATAAATGTTGCTCTCTGAAAATGGAAGACCTGCGTTTGGCGAGTTAAATAATCACCTACATGTAATGAGGGTCCTTGACCGCTCATTAATGCCTTATACATTCTGGCGGGTGCGACTAAATAGACACTCTACTTCCCCTAATGACTGCCAAATTACGTTATTACAGCAAATTACATGCACTATCACAATCCTTTTTTTTCTTCTACATGTAGACTTAAAAACAGAAAGTTAAAAGTTCAATTACCTCACAGTGCTGTGCACACAATGTATTTCCCATCATATGCCAGAGCTGTGTATGTTATGAAATATACAAGAATATCAAATTTTTTAATAACCCTACAGATTAACTCTTTAAAAAACCTTTAAGTATTTAAATATTATCTCATTATTGTTGCACTCTCATTTGATTGTCAATTATCTCTACAGGAAAAACAAAATAGATAGTATTATGGCTTTTAAGTGAAAATATATATCCTAATATAATACAATTATAGGATAACATGCTGAACACTCTACAGTTAGTTGTAGTACAAAGTCATTATACTTCCTATATATCCTAACATAAATTCATACACTAAATAGGGCTATTTTGTCAAGGCAACTCCTACAAAATGTATTTACGATGCAATATATGTCATTTAGCCATCTCATTAATAAACAATCAGTTTGAAACTAGTCTCTACAATCTTATTGATTCATTAACATATTTATGACATGAGATTCTCCTACGCTAACATAATTTTATTACAATTTGTTACCATATTTATGACAGGAAAAATCACCAATTGAATGGTTCAAGGTTAACACAAACTCTCACTCAGGAAAATTTATATCATATATAATAAAGAAAACATTATTTCTTACCAGGCCAGCTGGTATTAAGCAAGCAAATCGGTTTGCTTTGAACTCTCGGATCATTTACAGGGGCTCATGTTGTTATTTTCAGGGATCTTTCAGTCATTTCAGGGCTAAATCACCCAAGCCTTCTCTTGCAAATTTGTCAATGATATGATATTTATATGTTCCGCCATGATTTTCTAATTTCTCCCTTCAAAAAACAAACGAACAAAACTATTAAAACAGATCATCATAGATTCATGTGGAATGTCAGAAGTTTACATAAATACATTCACAAGAAGAATCACAGACATGAAATTCATAGACCAATTATTCAACTTTTCTAAAAATACAAACTATAAACAATGAACAGATTCAAGACATATTTGGTTTTGGTATAACTTGCAATCTCCATAGACCACAGCCTTGGGGGTGTATCCTGAAAACGACTTAAAGCTAAAATCTATTGTATCGACGTCACTCAAATATTTGAGCCACATCGGAATTCTGAAACTGAACTTAAGGAATAGCGATTTGCTAAAAATGTATTTTAGTGACGTAGATATGACAGATTTTCAGAATATGCCCATTTCTGGGATCAGTCCTGAATGGGTTAACCAATTGAAGACAGTTTGATTTTGGTACAACACACATCTTCCATCGAACCCATCCCGATTACTTCAGGGACTAGTCACAAATGTGTTAAACAAAAAATCACAAATGTGTTAAAACAAAAAGTCACAAAAACACAAACAATAACTACACTGTCTAAAGCAATGAATAATATAATTTTTAAAATACTTTGGTTTACGTACCCCCCTTGGTAATATGAGCACATTACAAGCATCATACAGTGATTACAGTCAAACCCGCTCTAGCGAAACCACCAGTCTATAAAGACCACCTGTTTATAGAGACCACTATTCTTGTTTCCTCAGAACATAGTTAACATGCAAATGAACCTGTCTATAATGACCCCCTGCTTGGAGAGACCACTTTTTACCGAGACTGTACTAGTGATGTAATGCACCATTTGCGTGGCCAATTACCAAAATAGGTACCATATATACTTTGTTGCATTTCATGATGAAATATGAATCAAGAATTGTTGAATATGTTTGAAAACGGACGGAAAAACTTTTGTGCTAATAACAAAAATTAATGTCTGTTTTTTGAAGCATAATATACACCACAGAGCAATGAACTTTGAGCTTTGAATTCAATAAGGTCATGTGATTATGGTGACTGGTATAATTCAGTGCCTCGAGTTCTGTTTCTGGCGTGATCGATAAATAAAAATGATTAAAAATAATTAAGATAAAGATTCAATTAAATACTGCAAACAGCAAATAGTAAAAAAAGGGCTAGAGACAGATTTTGAAAACTACTACTTATCATCGGAGTCAACTAAAATGACTGAGGAATCTGCGAGAACAATATAAAGGTTTGAGTTCAAGAAAAACGACGATTTGGGGGTATTACTCAAAGAATTGTGATCAATCGCAAAGTTTGGATAAAAGTCATGAAACGCAAGTCAGAAAATATGCACATTTGAGCCAATCGGATTTGCGCATGATTTAGGCACAATTTCTGACTTGCGTCTAATCGCAAATTTGCGATTGATCGCAACTCTGTATGTAACGCATGTTTGGTGGGAGAGATTTCTATCTGTTGACAATGAGCAAAAGCATGGCTAGTAACCAGTGTTGTTGCATCTTGAGATGGTCTCAAGTCTTAATCATAAAAGTGTCAAGATCAGCCCTAGATAGAACGCACGGGGGCGGGAAAAAATGAAAATGTTGAGAAAAAAAAATCGCCCTCGCAGCGTGCAGAATATTCGCCATGCCTGCCGCCGTCAGTCGCGCATATCTAGCTAAATGGCAGTCACGATCTGACGCTGCTTGAAAACGCTTAATATTTGGCTTTGTCTTGCCGCAACTCTATTTTTAATTAGAGTATATTTGGCTATTTTTTAAGCTTGTGTTGCGCAATATAAAGATTTCGCTGCACCCTAGATGTCGAGATATCAATGCGTATATTCATAGATGAAAGAAGATATATGGGATCAGCGTACCAGCACTATATAGGTAGTACATTAATAGGCGATACTGTAAAGTACATGCAGCCGCTACATAGTTATGCTGCGCTGCAGTGCAATTCGATGGGATTTATATTTGCACGCTTCCAATCACCGGGCACTGCCCCGCTGTCAAATGATTGCTGGAAAAGGAAAGCAAGAATGGGTGCAATCTCTTTGGCATAATGCTTAAAGATCGTGTGTTTTGGCCGCCTGGCCGCCTGGTCGCCTGTTATATACGCCATTGTCAGCATGGATCGTTTTTTGGTTAAACAAGGGTCGTTCCCTAGCTCTTCAAAAAGTCTGACGAATCCAGCAAAAAAACAAAGAAAAAGGAGTGGGTAGGAGTGGAGAGGAAGAGTGGCCCGAGTGGGACACTGACCATATTTTGTAAAGCTTGTCTGGAAATATCGGCAAAAGTACCGAAGTCGACGAAAGGCGCGATCAACACCGACCCGTTTGTGGTGGGGACAGCCAACGTCAAGCGATATGCTGCAGAGAGGCACCAAGCTAGCGGTCAACACAAGACTTGCTATGGTAAGTTTTAAATTTTATTTTGAATGTCTGACACTCAGACTGACACTCAGGCCGTGAGCTTAATAAGAAGCAGCAAAAATCATTCAAAAAGGTGGTCAGCCAGAACATAGATATAGCCGATACTTTCCCGGAAGACTCCCCAGCCAGACTGTTTTGGGAGGAGCAGCAAAAGGCATCAACCGTCAAAAATTCCAACAAATGAGGTGGCATCCGGCAATGATCCGGCTCTGCATTGCTCTTCACGCCAAGTCCCCATCCGCATACAATCTTCTCCGCTCTTCTGACTTCTTAAAATTACCTCTATACCCATGCATTCAACATTTCTCCAGGCTTCAACTTCAAACTCCTAAACAAAATCTGCAAAGATATAAACCTAGATTCTCTGCCAGCCTTCAAAAGGAATGTGTCAATCATCTTTGATGAGATGAAGGTAAAATCTGGACTAGTGTACTCCTCCAATGGTGCACTTGTCGGGTTTTGTGACCTAGGCGAGTTGAACAATGAGCTGCAGCAATTTCAGCGATCATCCACTGACCTGAGTAAGCCTGTCATTGCCACGCATGTCCTTGCAGTGATGGCACGGGGTATATTCAACCGGCTGCAATCCGGCTGTCAGCTTCCTATTGGTCGTAAGTTGGGCCGCGTATGCGCATGTATGTCCCTGGGTTGTAGTCGTGTGACTGGACGGCGGTGTGCGGCGCTGGCTGGTGCGGGAAAACACGGGCACGTCACGTCAGTTCGGTTTGGTCTACAGCGGTGTACACACGTCCCTGACTCCGCCGACTCACGACTCACGAGCCGACTCCCAGTCTCCACGCCCGGAGTACCGGGGAACCTTGAGCCGCTAGTCCCATCGCGTCCTACCAGGCCTGGTCCCGCGGCGCAGCGGTACTGTGCATGCTAGCTGAGTCTACTCTGGAAGACGGACGTAACCGCAGGTGGGTAGTTGTTCCGTTGAATTCTACTTTACTCCTAAACAAAATCTGCAAAGATATAAACCTAGATTCTCTGCCAGCCTTCAAAAGGAATGTGTCAATCATCTTTGATGAGATGAAGGTCAAATCAGGACTGGTGTACTCCTCCAATGGTGCACCTAGGAGAGTTGAACAATGAACTGAAGTGATTTCAGCGAGCATCCACTGACCCGAGTAAGCCTGTCATTGCCAAGCATCTCCTTACAGTGATGGCACGGGGTATATTCAACCGGCTGCAATCCCCATTTGGGTACTTCCCCTGCACTGCAATGATAGCAGATCAACTTTACCACATATTATGGGAGGGGGCAGAGATGCTCCACTCAGTGGGATTTCGTGCGAGGGCTTTTGTTTCAGACGGTGCAGCAACGAATAGAAAGTTCTACTCCTTATGTTCTATCAATAACTATACACCCAACCCCTTCGAAGAAGGCACCAACATCTATTTCTTTGCCGACGCCCCCCCCATCTCTTAAAAACGACCCGGAATAACTTGGACAATTCTGGAAGCAACAATAGGACCAGGAATATGATGGTAATTATTTGCAAGCTTTAAAATTGAAATGGTAGGCTTTAGATTGAGAGATGATATATTCTTACCCTGCAAAAGTAATTATTCCTCATGACTAAGACGTAACCTTGTGTTCAAGTCCTGTCTAACTAAACGGTTCTTTAACTTTAGTCATTACTCAGACTTCAGAATACCGGCCAGTGAGTTCAAGGAAAAGCAAATTGTAGAGTGGTATTAATGTGTGGAGTATGACCTATGGGGAGGCTAGGAAGCTCTTCCAGCTGCAGAGCTCAGTCCAGACTGGGTATGCTGCAGCAGTCAAGCGGCCAGCTGCGAAGCAACCAGCAGCAGCCCGTAGTGTCTCTACATCCACGCAAACCCAAACTTACTTGGCCGGAGGGCAGTGATTCTCCAGTCAGTATAGAGAAACGGACACAAACCCAGACCACGAACACAGACAAACCCACTAAACAACCCCAATCTGACGAACAAGGTGGAATGAGAGAGTCAAGGCCTGGTGTTAAGACTGGCCGGCCTGCTGGACCCAGTAGGAGTCTCTCACAGGACCCCCCTACAAAGCATGTCCCCCCGCCTGGTGGGGCACGGGCCCCAGGAAAACAGGCACAGGCCCCAGGAAAACCAGCACAGGCCCCAGGTAAACCGGCACGGCCACCTGACTTGGTTAAGGACAAGGTGAAAAAAGTAAAAAAAAACAAAAGCAGGGATCTATGGACCCTATAGTGAGTCAAAATAAATTTGATGTGCTAGCAGGGGAGGGAGAGTCCGATATGGACTTGGGTATTCCTATTACTCTGCCCTCACCCAAGAATACTATTGTAAAGGCTAAACCTAATAATGGCAAATGATGGATGGAAAGGGGAAGGCCATATTGCAATGGAATTGCAGAGGCCTTAAACCGAATTATGAGGAAGTAAAATGTTTTTTAGCTGACTACATTCCTCATGTAGTTTGTTTGCAAGAGACTTTCCTTAAGGAAACGGACAAAGTTACTTTTAAAGGTTATGATATGTATAATAAAACGACTACGTCGGATGTAGACAATAGGCCGACGGGAGGATCATCTATATTAGTTAAAAGAGGATCTCCGCATGAGGTGGTCCAACTCACTACTAGTCTCCAAGCTGTCGCTGTAAACGGATGGAATGACACTGAATCGGACCCACAATGTATAAATAGCGAACCGTTCCCTCGGTTTCTTGTTATCACAGGCATAGAAGAGGCGAGACCATTAAAGAAACTGTCCCCCTTTGCGGTGCAGAAGGGAATTGAGGGCCTGGCCGGAACCACAAAGGACATTAAGCGACTTCGGTCGGGAGATATCCTAGTGGAGGTAGATTGGGCCACGCAGGCGAGCAATTTATTGAAGACTATGGAATTTGTCCAAATACCGGTTAAGGTGACGCCCCATAGGACCCTCAATACCACCCGAGGTGTCATTAGAGGTAGGGAACTTAAAGAATGTAGTGACAGGGAGATACTGGAAGGCCTGGCCTCCCAACACGTCACTCAGTTACACCGCGTTAGTTCAACCCGCGACGGTATTAAGTATGCGACTGGCACCTTTTTTTTAACGTTCGATACACCCACTCTCCCTCCGACAGTGAAAATAGGCTACCTCAAGGTGAGGGTGGATTTGTACATCCCGAACCCTAGGAGATGCTTCAAGTGCCAGAAATTTGGTCACTCTAAGATTCAAGGTGCGACCCATGCTGGACAAACTGAACATTGTTATGCATGTACCGGTAGGTACCGTTCGAGTCAATTCAAGAGGAATAACAGTGTAAGTGAGAAGTGCAATACTAACTGCAATGATTCGTTAGTAGCAGCGATCAAGAAATTACTTGCTTAGAAAGACTTTCCGACTATGAAAATGAAGATGATTTCTGCCATACTTGTACATGACTTCTGGAAGGAATCAGAGATGCAACAAAGTAAATGGGTAGGATGCTCTGGAGATGGTTGCCCAAGATGGTTCTGTCCAGGTTGTTTACCACTGAACTTTAGTTATGAAAGTGATTTTTGTTTGTACTGACCATGCAAAAAATCACAAAGAACATGCATCGGAGTCACTTAAAAATAATAAGATTTTTAATCCCACACATTTTGCATGTTATGTTCATTCAGGTGTTATCAGAAATAAAAATGGCTTCCAACTAGGACAAAAACGAGAGTTATGTTGATAATTACACACAATAATTATAGTGTATTATTTATCTTTTGATGCATTCACCATCTTTTCACATCATCAAACAACTTCCTACAATGGATGCATTTAAAGGAGCAAGTGGCATAATGGTTGAAATGACATTAAAAATGGAGCATTAGAGAGCTATTGGCAGAATGCATGAAGAGAAAGCTGACATTTAAGTCCAATTTTGCTCAGATCCCATCATGCTCGATGCTGTGTGGACCGTCGATAAACTCAACGTCTCCACCCAGAGCATCCCAACCCAAGTCGATGTCGACAGATGGGACCATCTTCATGGCATCCGCGTACCGCGGTCTGACGGTGCCAAGGTCAAGTTGCTGATCGGAGGCGATGCCCCCCCCCCCCCCCGAGGCATTCTGGGTACTTGAAGAAAGACGTGGTAGGAGAAAGGAACCGTATGCCACTCGAGGTCCACTAGGGTGGACTATAATGGGCCCAACTGGCCATGGTAAGGCAACAGGCAACTCGACCTTCAGGACAGCCTTTGTTCCAACGCCAGATGAGCTCCTCCAGCAACAGTTGGAGATGTTCTGGAAAATGGACTCAGCTGGGGCTGTGTCACGATCAGAAGTTGGTGAATCCGTAGAGGATAGGAGGGCACGCCATCTAATGGAGAAGTCCATTATGAAGGTCAATGGGCACTACCAAATGGGACTTCCATGGAAGTATGATACCCCATCCCTCCCAGACAACATACAGATGGCTGCACATCGTCTCAACCATCTTAAGATGCGTCTCCAGAGAGATGATCAACTACGTGAAAGGTACACCAAGACCATGACTGACTGCCACACGGACAGCCCATGGTCACTTCAGAGGTGAGAAACCCAAAGAAAGACAAGATTTGGTACCTCCCACACCACCCTGTGGTGCACCCACAAAAACCTGACAAGGTTCGCGTGGTGTTCGATTGCGCAGCAAAATACAGGGAAGTGTCCTTGAACAGTCAACTCCTTCAGGGTCCAGATCTGAACAATAGCCTCGTTGGAGTGCTTCTGAGGTTCAGGCAGGAGAAGGTCGCATTGGTGGCGCCAGAGTTGTAGGTGCGATAGATTGTACCCACCTTTTACTTTTTATTAAGGTGCCATCTAAAGAAGAACACGTCTTTGTGAACAGGAAAAACAGGCATTCTATGAATGTTCAGGCAATTTGTAATCATGACTTGCGCTTTGTCAACATCAGATCCATTGTACAAGCTCCCGTAGAGACTAACTTTCATGATAGCAACTACATATATTTTTCTTTTGTATTTTTATGCATGTAGGTACTGTTCAAGTGAATTCAAGAGGAATAACTTATAGGGTTAAGGCCAACATAAATAGTCAAGCACTTGGGACACTTGCCAAGTGCTAAGGATTAATTAGTTCCTAATTCCACTTAGCAAGTGTGTAAACAATCAATATTTTTTCATTGAAAAAATATAAAAAGCGCATCATGGATGTGAAAGTTCCCATACCATTTCTATCTTTGGAATTAGTCACACGTTATACGCATTCTTGTTAAGTTCTAGTCAACAAATTTATTTTTGAAAGTATTTATACCTGTCGCAAAATGGCAGGTAGACCACGAGCACCTCCTGTTCAGGAAATCATGCCCGTCGCAGATATGCTAGCTGAAGACTTATTACTTCTAGACTTTGTGCAGGAGTTGGCCACCGTCAAGGGAACCTTAACTTGGATGGCAAGATGCTGTCTTATTCGAAACTCGCGTCAGTGCGGCCAGTGTCAAGTACCATGTGGTAAAGTTGCCCAACCTGGTGTCGACCAGTACATATAGCAATGTCCGCCGTGCCACCGCAAGAAGAGCATTCGACACGGGTCGTTCTTTAGCCGAAGCTACCCTGGGACAACTGGTGTTGTTTTTGTACTTGTGGAGTGAAGATTTGCCCCTGCATTTCATCCAAAGGCAAGCAGGGCTACGATCTGATGGGACCTCGACCAACTGGGCAAATATGATTTGAGAAGTTAGCAGCCTAGACCTCATCGCAAACTTCAGGCTGCTTGGGGGATTTGATGAGAACGGGGAACCGAAAATCGTCGAGATCGACGAAAGTAAATACTTTCACAGAAAGTACCACCGTGGCACCTTGATCAAAATTCAAATATCGATTTTCAGTAGTGAAAATTGTATCTGCTTTAGGTAGCGATGTGGATTTACCTCATCTTACAAACAGTGATAGTGACCTTAAAAAGATGGGGCTTATTAAATGAAATAACTAGCTCTCGTTTTATGAGCTCCTGTCGGGCAAGGCCAAGACCAAGACCACAGTGCATGTAAAAGAACACATTACAGGCTATGACAGTCCCACTGTCGAGTGTAAAGTGCTCTTAGCCAACCAACCTTTGCGTTCATTTATTCCACTTCCAACTTGGGGTGCATTGGAATTGGAAACGGCTCACTGGCGATCTTACGTTGATATATTCATCAGAAACCAAGTGTACCGAGGTACAGTCGGCAGGCCAGTTGATGTCATCTGGCCCCGCTGTCGGGCACCGATTGGATCCAATTACTCCTTTCATGTGGTACAGCTCTAAGAGGTCTGCATCAAAATGGCGTCATACACAATCATGTTTGTCCTGAAAAGATGGCTATGAAAGATGGCTATAAAGTTGGTAGGCATTTAAAATTCAGTTCTTGACAATTTTCTTTTGTATTTGTATGTATGTAGGTACCGTTCAAGTGAATTCAAGAGGAATAACTTATAGGGTTAAGGCCATCTACCTATAGACATGTCGATAGTGATCAAGGTATTGATCAGTTGAGTGACGGCTTTTTTAATCATAACTTACCCAATAAATCCACATTCATATTTCCTCGGGCCGAATGGGACAGATTGCGATGCATGCAGAGCGGTCAACAATTTCCAAGGAATGAATGGGAACATACATGTAATATTAGATGGTATAAAGACTAGCAATCCATATTGTGTTTTTGTTTTTTCACATCACAATGTTACGGTTGCGACAAATAGAAGGCCGGAAATCATATTCTGGGCCCAAGCTAAGTGTAAGTTTAATGGGTGCGCAGTTAGAGTGGATGTAGATGTAGCAAGATCATTTCATGCTAATGTAGTATACCATGGGAATGTTAACCATTGCACAAGTAATATTTACAGCCGAAATATTGCAGGCAAGGCAAGGCAAGGAGCACCTTGAAGAAGCAGTTTCGACTTGGTTCCATGCCTATGAAAATGTTCACAGAGAGATTAGCGGGACTAGATGAGAAGGTGTACCAATCGGGTAATAGGGATTCTACAGGATGCATCTGAAACAGTATTATGCAAAACAGGACTCCCAAATCGTGAGCCAACACAATCTCCCTGGCAAGCTGCTTGCAAACCGACACGGTGCTGTTGGTCAAGTTGCTTGTGGTACAGCGATCAATGTACAATTCAAATGTCGATTTTCAGTAGTGAAAATTATATCCGCTAAGTAGCGATGTGGATTTTCCTCATCTTACCAACAGTGATAGGGACCTTTCAGTGATGGGGCTTATTAAATGAAATAACTCGCTCTCGTTTTATGAGCTCCTGTCGGACAAGGCCAAGACTACAGTGCATGTAAAAGAACACATTTCAGGCTATGACAGTCCCACTGTCGAGTGTCAGGACACTGATTGCATTCAATGTAATACTTTCATGTGGAACAGCTCCGAGAGGTCTGCATCAAAACGGCCTCATACACAACCAGATTTGTTCTCCATTCTATCCCACTTCCGATCGGGCAGCATTGGAAGTGGAAATGGCACACTGGCTATTCCTATGTCGATATATTCACCGAAAAACCAGGCGACTGAGGTAAAGTCAGACACTGATTGGATTCAATTACTTCTTTCATGTGGTACAGCTCTGAAAGGTCTGCATAAAAATGGAATCATACACAACCTTATTTGAAACTTGCGTCAGTGCGGCCAGTGTCAAGTACCATGTGGTAAAGTTGCACACCCTGGTGTCGACCAGTACATATGGCAATGTCCACAGTGCCACCGCAAGAAGAGCATTCGACACAGGTCGTTCTTTAGTCGGAGCCACATCCCACTGAAACAACTGTTGCTGTTTGTGTACCTGTGGAGCGAGGATTTGCCCCTGCATTGGATCCAAAGGCAAGCACCGATACGATCTGTGGGGACCGCGACCAACTGGGCGAACATGGTTCGCGAAGTATGCAGCCTAGACCTGATCAACAACTTCAGGCTGTTTGGAGGATTTGATGACAACAGGGAACCGACAATCGTCGAGATCGACAAAAGTAAATACTTTCACAGAAAGTACCACCGTGGCGCCTACCGCGAGGGGCAATGGGTGTTTGGAGCAGTGGAGAGGGCAACTGGGAGGTGCCAACTACAAGTGGTCCCGGATCGCAGCTGTGCCACCCTGGAAGATATCCTCTCGGCGTGGCTCTCCCCTGGCACCCACATCATCAGCGATGGATGGAGAGCCTACAGTCATCTCAATCAGTTGGACGGCGGAGTCCATGACGTGGTGATCCATGATGACAATTTCATGGACCCTGTCCAACTACAAGTTCTAGACAACAAATTTATTTTCAGAAGAATTCATACCCATCTCAAAATGGCAGGTAGACCACAAGCACCTACTGTTCAGGAAATTATGCCCGTTGCAGATATGCTAGCTGACGACTTAGTACTTCTAGACTTTGTGCCGGAGTTGGCCACCATCGAGGGAACTCTAGCTTGGATGGCAAGACGCTGTCTCATTCGAAACTCGCGTTGGTGCGACCAGTGCCATGTACCATGTGGTAAAGTTGCCAACCATGGAGTCGACAGCTATATGTGGCAGTTCACAGAGCCACAAGAAGAAGAGCCTTCGCCATGGGTCTTTCTTCAGCCGAAGCCACATCCCACTGAATACAACTGTTGCTGTTTGTGTACCTGTGGAGCGAGGATTTGCCCCTGCATTGGATCCAAAGGCAAGCACAGATACGATCTTCGGGGACCGCGACCAACTGGGCGAACATGATGCGACAATCGTCGAGATTGACGAGAGCTTATACTTCCATAGGAAGTATCACTGTGGCGTCTACCGCGAGGGGCAATGCGTGTTTGGAGCAGTAGAGAGGGCAACTGGGAGGTGCATGCTGCAAGTGGTCCCGGATCGCAGCCGTGCAACCCTCGAAGGGATCTTGTTGACATGGCTCTCCGCCTGGCACCCACATCATCAGCGATGGATGGAGAGCCTACAGTCATCTCGACCAGTTGGACGGCGGAGTCCATATCTATGACGTGCTGATCCACGAGGACAATTTCGTGCACGTCCACGATGGATAACCAGAAAATATTCATAATTCATTTCTGCTACTTCATGGCAGAGAGGCATAAGAGGAGGGGGGCATTTCTCTTTTTAAAAATTATTATTTTGTTGTTGTTTATATATTCACCGAAAAACCAGGCGACTGAGGTAAAGTCAGACACTGATTGGATTCAATTACTTCTTTCATGTGGTACAGCTCTGAGAGGTCTGCATAAAAATGGAATCATACACAACCTTATTCGAAACTTGCGTCAGTGCGGCCAGTGTCAAGTACCATGTGGTATAGTTGCCCACCCTGGTGTCGACCAGTACATATGGCAATGTCCGCAGTGCCACCGCAAGAAGAGCATTCGACACGGGTCCTTCTTCAGCCGAAGCCACATCCCACTGAATACAACTGTTGCTGTTTGTGTACCTGTGGAGCGAGGATTTGCCCCTGCATTGGATCCAAAGGCAAGCACAGATAAGATTTTCGGGGACCGCGACCAACTGGGCGAACATGGTTCGCGAAGTATGCAGCCTAGACCTGATCAACAACTTCAGGCTGCTTGGAGGCTTTGATGAAGACGGGGAGGCGACAATCGTCGAGATTGACGAGAGCTTATACTTCCATAGGAAGTATCACTGTGGCGTCTACCGCGAGGGGCAATGGGTGTTTGTAGCAGTAGAGAGGGCAACTGGGAGGTGCATGCTGCAAGTGGTCCCGGATCGCAGCCGTGCAACCCTCGAAGTGATCTTGTCGGCATGGCTCTCCGCCTGGCACCCACATCATCAGCGATGGATGGAGAGCCTACAGTCATCTCGACCAGTTGGACGGCGGAGTCCATATCCATGACGTGCTGATCCACGAGGACAATTTCGTGGACGTCCACGATGGATAACCAGAAAATATTCATAATTCATTTCTGCTACTTCATGGCAGAGAGGCATAAGAGGAGGGGGGCATTTCTCTTTTTAAAAATTATTATTTTGTTGTTGTGTACTGAGGTACAGTCAGCGTGCTAGATGCTGCCATCTGGCCTTATGTCGGACAATGATTGGATTCAATTACTCCTATCATTTGTTACAGCTCTGAGAGGTCTGCATCAAAACGGCATCATAACACAATCATGCTTGTCCTGAAAACACTCAGGTTGTGGCAAGATAAGGCTAATAAGTTGGTAGGCAACTAGATTTCAATTCTTGAGATCTTGCAAAAGGCTCAGTAAGTGTGCAAGTCAGCGGGCTGTGCAAATTGTAGAGAACCGCTTAATGACCGACCCATACAGTTTCCCTCATTCCCACTTGGATGATGTGGATATTCCTCATCCTTTTCATCCATGGAGCTTATTAAATGCAACAACTCGCTCATGTTTTACCGAGGTCCTGTCAGACGAGACCAAGACCACAGTACATGCAAAAGAACACAGTGCGTGTAAAGGAACACATTTCAGGCTATGACAGTCCCACTGTCGAGTGTAAAGTGCTCTTGGCCAACCAACCTTTACATTCATTTATTCCACTTCCAATTGGGGTGCCTTGGAATCTGAAACGGAACACTGTTGATCCCATGATGTCGATATATTCCCTAGAAACCGAGTGTACCGAGGTACAGTCAGCGGGCCAGTTGCTGCGTCATCTGGCCCCGATGTCAGACACTGATTAGATTCAATTACTCCTTTCATGTGTTACAGCTATGAGAGGTCTGCATCAAAAACGGCTTCATACACAATCATGTTTGTCCTGAAAACATTCAGGCTTGTGGTATTAAAGATAAGGCTAATAAGTTGGTAGGCAACTACATTTCAATTCTTGAGATCTTGCAAAAGGCTCAGTAAGTGTGTATGTCAGCGGGCTGTGCAAATTGTAGAGAACCGCTTAGTGACCGACCCATACAGTTTCCCTCATTCCCACTTGGATGATGTAGATATTCCTCATCTTACAAACAGTGGGACCTTTCATAGATGGGGCTCATTAAATGAAATAACTAGCTCTCGTTCTATGAGCTCCTGTAGGGCAAGGCCAAAACCACAGTGCATGTAAAAGAACACATTTTGGGCTAGGACAGTCCCACGGTCGATTGTAAAGTGCTCTTAGCCAACCCACCTTTATGTTCATTTATTCCACTTCCAACTTGGGGTGCGTTGGAATAGTCAAGCACTTGGGACACTTGCCAAGTGCTAAGGATTAATCAGTTCCCAATTCCACTTAGCAAGTGTGTACACAATATAAAAAGCGCATCATGGATGTGAAAGTTCCTATACCATTTCTATCTTTGGAATTAGTCACACGTTATACGCATTCTTGTTAAGTTCTAGTCGACAAATTTATTTTCGGAAGTATTTATAACCGTCGCAAAATGGCAGGTAGACCACGAGCACCTACTGTTCAGGAAATCATGCCCGTCGCAGATATGCTAGCTGAAGACTAAGTACTTCTTAGTTATCCCAGTTTCGACGCTTCTATTCTACGATCGAGTACGCCGTGTATCATTTGATTTAGTATTATCTAGAATCTACGTTATAGAATTTCTTCCCTCGCTGAAAAGTCTTCATTAGTATCATGTATCTCCAAAATTTTTGAAAAATGTATTTTTAATAGACTTTTAACGTTTTTAAACCAGTGCAATATTTTATCAGAAAACCAGTATGGATTCCGTCCGGGGTACTCTACATCCTCTGCCTTAGTTGATTTGATTGATAAAGTTACAAATGCACTTAATAATAAAAAGATTTTGATTGGTTTATTTCTTGATTTGAGTAAAGCTTTCGATACTTTAGATCATACGATTTTGTTCAACAACAGGAGGGCATGCAGCAAGAACAGCAACACCAAGTTCAGTCATTTCCCTCGCCGAAAAGTCTTCATTAGTATCATCATGTGGCAGCCTCAAAGAGAAGGACCCAGGCTTTTCCTGATGTTCAACGACAGGAGGGCATGCAGCAAGAACAGCAACACCGAGTTCAGTCACCTCTTTGCGATCGCCAAGGACCTTTGCGATCGCCAAGGACCAGCAAGTTCAGTCACCTCTTTGCGATCGCCAAGGACCAGCAAGATGATGACAAGATCACGGTAATCACCATGTCCCTTTTTTTTTTCTAGACATAGTCGTAGCCAGGATAGACCAAAATTAAGTTTCCAGTAAAAATGAACTGAACTTGTCTGGACATAAGATTTCTGCATCCATCATCAAAGTAGGAGGTGAAGAAGAGCAAGGACAGACAAGGTTGTACAAGGTACCAGTTAAACCTACAAGGAATGAACAGTAATCCAAAGCATGTACTATCAGCCATCGGTCTGCCATGCACCAGTGACGATGTTGCCGAGGGCAGTTTTGGGGAGAAGCCTTTGATAGGTCAATGGCCTCCGGTTCTCCCTCCACACTTTGAATATTGTTATATTGTACATTTTCTTTGTATTTATAATGTGCTAATTTTGTATGTTTTTTAAAATTCAAATTAGTGGAAATGAAAAAGAAAAACAAGTTTAGCTGAAGAAGCCAAGCAGTTGAAGATTGACCTGCTTGTAGGAATGGACCACGTGGCTATGCACACAAGAGAAACCAGACAAGCTGCAAACTGTACTGCCAGAAGCCGCAACACCTGGCGATTAAAATGAATAGACTAGCTTATTTATTCAGTCAATTCAAAATTTGGAGGACTATAAATGTTTGACTGCAGAGCTGTATTTTGTTTCTGCAGAGTGTTGGAGGATTAGCAGCAAACTACCAGCCCAGAGTACTTCATGCAAAGGTGACAACAGTTGAACTATCAGACTTTTGGACAACAGATCCAATGGGCGTGAGGTCACCTAGCTGTGAGTGGTGTGACACAGGCAGGATGAGTCCAATTGAAAAGACCCGAGTATGATGTCATCAAGAACTCCTGTACAAATGGTTATTATCTCATAGAAAAATGTAACTCCATGCATGCATTATACAATAATAAACCATTCCTTACAGATAAACGGGTTCATTCGATGCATTTATTCCCTTTTCTGATATATATACATATATATGTGCTTAAGTATACTTTTAATTACTTTTATTCATATAACCTCGTATTTGATTATATCTAAACCAAAGTTCCACGAAACACGAAATTGTTTAATGTTGTACAGAAGATTGTTAAATAGTTTTGTATATTGCTTGATTTACAGCACCAGAATGAAAATGCAAACATGGAAGGAACCCTGGTAGCGGTGACCGACACAAAGTAAGTAATAGTAAACTGATGTTGGTATGGATATATTCCAAAAGACGAGGAAAACATTGCCCTTTTAAACTACAAAGACATACATTATACGGAACAAGTGTTTCGAGAAATGGATGTAGATGGAGCATACACGGAGATGAACAAAGATGCCGTAATGGAAATTGATAGCAAGCAGTTCTATGACAAGGCTCGTCATATGAAGCTAACAAGCAACAAAAATACATCCAATAATTCTGTGTACGACTCGTGATGCTGAAGATGGCAAAAGGCGACGGAGAAAACGCGAGCAGGGGACATTGCTACGTTATGCCACATTTTTAGCGGAGAGAAAGTGTCGACTACATATGCCATGCAGAATAAGCGTGAAATCGAGGCAGGACGCGCTTTTTCAATATTGGGAGCAACACAACCAAAGCCAGGCGCTCATCTACTCACTGCCCTCGATGTGGGAAACGGGTTCATTGAGAGACTCATCGTTCATACACCCGACGGACTGCGTCCTTCACCCAGTGCCACACGTGAGGCCAGACATCCCATCAAAGACCAACCATCCATCACACATGTGCTGCAAGTCGGTAGAACGTGTTCCTGGGAGCGGAGTTACATACACATTCGAGGACAATTGCGAAGCGGAACTCGATCGAATAAACGAAGGTACATAGAAGCCTTGGGCAGGACTGGAAACTTATTCTTGGAACTACGTTTCAGGCAGTTGGCCAAGATATTGAAACACCAAGTGTAACCGCCACCAGTCAAGCTGGTCGGGCTGGTCTGGCCCTTTAAACTGTTACAAAGCTTGAACAGAAAACCCTGGCTGCATAGACTAATAAAATAGGGTTTTTTTTGTACCGGTCTTGCATGTGCTATTTTTTTTTTCCTTTTCCTTTGCACTGTAGTAAAGCATCAAGTAGTTACTTGAAATGTAAATATTGTAACCGGTGGCTTGCGAGAGTGAAGTGAGAAAGAAATAGGCACCCAGGATAACTTAAAGTCATGTAACCATGATGCGACAGAAACAGTTTCCTTTTTAAAAATATGAATTTAATTAAATCATAGCCACTTGCAATTTAAACTTTAAATTCAAATGAGTTGGCCCGTTCCTTTACTGACCTTGTAAATTGGTACGTAAATTAAGCGTGATTGTGATTTCGGACAAATGACAACTTTAGAAGCAACAGCTGTATTCTTCACCCAAACTACACATGTAATGAAAATATAAAGCATGTCATATTGTGCTTTTGTGTAGAAAACTAATTTGACAACAGTTATTTTGCAAGTATATAGTCAAGACTATTGGGTAACCATCACACATTTATGGGACCAGCAAAGTCCAGCATATCTCACACACAAAAGATTCTTGCAGACTTGGCAAGAGAGGAACACAACCACAGGATGCAATTCATGAAAACAGAACATGAAAAGAGGATGCAGATTCTCTCGACCTGCACAAGAGATCTTCCCATGGTTGGGGAACAAGGAGGGGTGTTGGGCAAAACAAGGGAAGCCTAAAGACCACAAGAACAAGACAAGCCTCTGAAATCTGACCTTCATAGGAAGGTTTGTGTGGAGCAGGCAACAGAGGCTGAGCTATATTTGATATCGGCGTCCAGACTCGACAGCCCTAGCTGTAGATTCATGCCAGAAGAGCATGGCAGCAGTTTCAAGAAATGGGGGTCAAACAGTCGACATTACGTCAAATTTTGCTCAAATTGGTGGGATTCCCAGAGTTGTAGGTACGATCAATTGTACCCACATTTATATTAAGGTGCCATCTGAAGAAGAACATGTCTTCGTGAGCAGAAAAAAACAGGCATTCTATGACTGTTCAAGCAATTTGAGATCATGACTTACAAATTGCAGAGAATAGCTTAATGATCGACACATATACTTTTCCCCGTTCCCACTTGGATGATGTGGATATTCCTCATCTTACAAACAGTGATATGGACCTTCCATCGATGGAGCTTATTAAATGCAATAACTCACTTCTCGTTTTACGAGGTAAGCAGCCTTGGGCAAAACTGGAAACTTATTTTTGGACCTACGTAGCAGGCAATTGGCCTAGATATCGAAACGGCACAAATAACACAAAATACATCGAAGTGGATTACAAAGACTACGCCAAGCGCAACCGCCACCAGTCAAGCTGGAAAAGGGGGAGGGGGGGTTGCATAAAGAGTTGCAATTAATCACGAACTTTCGGGGTCCAGTCTGACAGCCCTAGCTGTAGATTCATGCAAGCAGAGCCTGGCAGCAGTTTCAAGAAAGATGCACAAGTGATATTCCCATGGTTAGGGAAGAAGAGGAGCCGTTGGGTGAATGTTAGCAGACAGGATGAGCAAGACTAGTCTGGCCTTCACGGGGAGTTTGACTTTCAGTGGACCCAGTCAGCAGAGGTCGACGAGTTCTATTTGATATCAGCATCCAGGCTAATAGATGCATACGATACGGAAGGAGGAATACAGAGCATCCTACTTATGAAAGCTGCCTGCACGCATAACGGAAAACATTCAAGTTGACTTGGGGCAGGACAATGAGGGGCGTTGGTAGAGTAGAGTTCAGCAAAACGCTGGACGACCCAAAGCTGTCGGGTAGCGGACGTCGACCAACAGCAAGCCATTGGCAGTGTTCGTCATGCGATATCCAGAGGAGATCGAATGGGAAACATTTGACACAATAGGATAAGAGTACAGGGCAGCCTACATGCGAAAGCTTCCAACAGGCATCACCGAAAACATGAGAAGAGCACTAGTGGAAAGTGGCAAGTGGCAAATGTTCTGAGGACAAGTTAAAAAGACTTTGTATTTAAATACAGGAGCATGAGAAGCGTCGGAAGCGTGGAATTAAAAAAAGGCGCTGGACGATGAACAGCAAGAGATCGGAAGTATTTGTCAAGCGCGATCCAGAGGACATCAACTGAGAAAGTTTTGGCACCCTATATAAGCAAGAGTATAGAGCAGCATTCATCAGAAAGCTACCAGCCTGCATCACGGACAATATGAGGAGAGCATGCGTGGCTGCGGCGGTATTGCGGCGGTATTGGCCGGACCGGTTCTCACCTACCGGTCATTCAAGTCGACCTGCGGCAGAAGCATGAGAAGCGTCGGAAGCGTGGAATTCAAGAAGGCGCTCTAGACGACATGAATATTGCAGGAAAGGTGACTAGATGAACACACTGACCGATTGGGATGGGCCACTGACTGGCTGACCAGTTAATGGGTTCGCTATGTATATACTATGCTCTTCTCATTGTCAACAGATAGAAATTAATCAATTAATAAAGCACACCGGAAATCTGAACAGGGCCTCGTTGCAGAAAGAGATACAATTGATTGTAAAGTTACAATGAATTGAAAGTCAGAAAACATGCCTTTATGAACGAATCAGATTTTAGCATTTAGTCACATGATCAGACTTTTTATTAATTGCAATATATAATAGATTGCAATTCTTTCTGGAACGGGGCCCTGATCCGACAAACAATTAAGGAGTCTTTGGAGATTTCAGAATTTTTAAGGGAACCTGCATTAAAACAAGATTTTTGTCTAGCAAAGTCCATCACTTTTAGTTGTACATACAACATTATATGTTGCTTCACATGATACAGACATACGATAGGTTAATGGCACTGAATAGCTTGTGTATTTCAGAGTAACATCTAATACATACATTAAATTGTTGTGGACTCTAATGAACATTATATTCACACAATAAAGATACAATTGTACATGGTACAATAACAAATTACAACATTGCAGACAACACCTTATACTTCTGCTAACACCGACTCCTTTGGATATATAGCAAAATACTTATCTTGGCAAATCATGTAATAGATAAAGTATTGCATCAAGTCAACTGTAAAGCACCTGATAAATAGATAAGCACATTTGTTATTGATACCAGGCCTTGAAAGTTCTTCTCTCATCTGTCAACTTTTATTTGTTGAAAGTGCAGTCAAACCTGTCTTAGAGGTCACCCGTCTATAGTAGCCAACCTGTCTAGAGTGGCCATCAAAATGTATTCTCTGCAGAGGAAAACAATATTACGAAACATGTCTATAGAGGTCACCTGTCTACAGTGGCAACTTTGTTTTTGTTTCTCTTAAGTGGTCACTAAACACAGATTTGACTGTAATCACGAACTAACATGAATAAAAACCTGCACTCCCAAAGAATGTGCGACTGTCATACCATGTCCGGTTTAAACCCAGAACTCCATTGCACTGTTAAGTTTGGCAAGGGCTGCTGCGCCTATGCTGGCTGATATCGCCCACATGGTCACCTTGACCACTTGGCTACTGTTTGAAAGTAATCCCAAGCTAACATGAATGATTATACAACCTGTACTTGACCATCATTCCATATGCGTCAATCATCCCATGTCCGCTTTATACCCAGAACTCCATTGCACTGTTCAGTACGGCCAGGGCGGCTGCTCCGATGCCAGCCGATATCGCCCACACCGCCACCTTGACCACCTGTCTACTGTTTGAAAGTAATCACAAGCTAACGTGAACTATTATACGTACTTGACCCTCATTCCATATGCGACTATCATCCCACGTCCCATTCATACCCAGTACTCCACGGCACTGTTAAGTACGGCCAGGGCGGCTGCACCGATTCCGGCCGATATCGCCCACACCGCCATCTTGACCACTCTGCTGCTCCCTCTGGCCCCCTGCTGAGCCTGCTGACCGCTGGATGTGCCGTTGGCTTGACCCTGCAACCTCCTGAGGACTGCGTCTGGCCGCTGACCACGTAGGTTTCCCTCCAGCTCTCTGTGCTTCGTTATACTGGTGCTATGGAGAAGAGAAGATTATATTTGTGATAGTAATGTAGAGGGCTATGATACTTGTGCGAATAGTGCTAAATCAAATAAACAGTTGTAATTATGTGTGGACCATCACTCTTCTATGGTACAAAGTTCAAATTTGACATTATATGGAACCGATGAAAATCAGACAAACTACATTGACAAGCAACAAATCAAATAATTCTCTGGCATCTGAATATTTAGAAGTGGAAATATATATTCCTTAAATTACAAGTGAACACCAATATTGTAGAGCGGCCTATAGATAGTTGTGTGACATTTATATAGCTTAGACTCAATAAAACAATTTGCTAAAGAAAAGGCAATGTCTTGTAAACTAGATCGTCAAAGCACCCCTCCCACGATCATCCAACCAACTACATACCTTTGTTTGTACTGTAGTTGGGCCTCCCTAGCCATCTCATGAGGGGGGTATTGCACAAATAGGTCCCCCGCCCTGATGACGAGGTCTTCGAAAGGCAGATCATCAGGGATCTTTGACAGAAGACTGTGGACGAAGGGCATGTCGCACTCCACTGCCAACACCTCCGACTCGCGCTCAAGCACAATCTAGGGTAGAAAAAAGAACATGGTGATAAGAAACAGATATGATATAGTTTAGACCTAGAAAATGAGAGAAATAATAGATAACAATTTTTTAATTACTTATTTGCCTGTTTTGAGATGAAGGGTCACAAATGATACTTGAATCTCTTCTGAGACTACAAAAACATTATCCCAGTGGGAGAAGGGCACAAAAAAAAAAGAGTGGTTTTAATAATTTGAGAAGGAAGAGATGAATGATTGGAGATAATTGGAGCAATGGCCATTTTAATTTAATTTTTGTTTTCAAATTGAAAGGAGATAGTGAGGAATCAGATAAACCTTAAAGAATAAGGCGGTGGTAACATTAACATATCTTTCAGAATTTCAACTGACTAAGATAACATCTAAAAGTAGCCTGTCATATGTGTTGTGCATCAAATATTCAACAAAAATTGTTACTTTATCACCGGAAAATTGCATGAACTAGATCATTATTGTATCTCTTGGAAAGAAATACTTACAGCAGCTGCAAGGTAGACCGGCATCAGAGGATGGCAGGCGAGGAAGAAGTCGTAGAGGCGCAGGATGTTGCGGAAGTCATTTAGAACATGGCCGTACCAGGTGATGAGCCACGCCAGGGCAAAGATTGTACCAACTTCTGACCTAGGCAGGTAAAAAAATAAAAAATAAATATGTGAATTTAATATAAAGAATTGGAAAAGAAATAAATTTAAGTAATGAAAACAAGAGCAAAGAAAAGCGCAGGACACTGCCGAAGTAGCGGAAGTCATTCAAACATAGCCGTAGCATGTTATGAGCCACGCCAGGGCAAAGATGGTGCCAACTTGGGACCTAGCCCGGCAAAAAAAATAAAATAAGTGAATTTAAGGGGAAATGGACAAGAAATGAATTACATTAACGAAAACCAGTACAAAAAGGCGCAGGAATCTACGGCAGTGGCGAAAGTCATTTAGAACATGGCCGTAGCATGTTAAGAGCCATGCCAGGGCAAAGATAGTGCCAACTTGAGACCTAGTCATGATATAAATAAAGGGAAGTAAAGGAGAAGCAAACTACAAAATAGAAATTTATTTATTTATTTAATCAAAACAAGAACGAAGAAAAGAGGCAGGATGCTGCGGAAGTCATTTAAAACATGGCCGTACCATGTGATGAGCCACGCCAGGGCGAAGATTGTACCAACTTCTGACCTAGGCAGGTAAAAAAAACAGATAAATGAAATAGATTAGCAAAGAAAATTGGGCTTCACCAGGAATCCAACCAGAGAACTTTGAACACCGGATCGCTAGACTGCTGCTCAAACCACTGAGCTACTAAGCACTCTTAATGGTTGTATATTAATGAAACCTCTTAGGCTATCAGAAATTTTAAGTAATACCTTGTACTAAATGGTACTCATTGAGACATTTATGGGTGCTCTTTCATCACTAGTAAGGGTTTTGAGGGGTGTTTTTTGTGTTTGTGTGGGGGGGGGGGGTAAATGACTACAGGCCATTATGTATTTTTCCTTGTTCCACCTCAAATATGCTAAATAATAGTTACTTACCTTTCCATGAACTCATGCAGTCTAGGGTCGGCCTTCCTGATGATTGGCAAGAGGTAGTTTAGCATGTGCTTTGTGCGGTCCATGGTGGAATCCATGAAGTCTCTGTTTGACATTAAAAAAGATACATACAGGTTCAGAGTTAAATGGTTACCTGTCAACTGGTTCTTGAGTTATTGGGCTTACAAGCTGTTTTTTTTTTTCATTTATGAAGAGCCCTGTGATTTTTTACCTTTGACATAACCCCAAAATCTAATCAGATCATTGTCACCTCATTATGTACACCAATAACAAATTTAAAGCTGATTCCTCAACCAGTTTCTCCAAGATATCATGAGAATGAAAATTGAATGGAAGGAGGGACAACTCCAAAACATGTCTTCGGCCACTTTGTTGGTGGAGACACAAATACATGTCCAATAAGTATTGAAGTTTATAAATACAAGAATTAACATTTGTAAGTACGACATTTCGCTGTTTATAAGGACCACCCTCCAATCGGCCGGATACCAGATAAATCCAGTTGTCAATCTGCGAAAGTTGCATAATATGAACTAAACCGGTTAACTAATGGTGCCAAACAAATGCTGTGGATCATCATCATCAACATAATCATCATCACTTACACAAGTGAATCTTTTTCTAGTTTCTCGATTCATAAACTTTGATATCTACTTTGACGGGATGATGAGAATATAATTCTTACCTTAAATGGTGGGTTGATAACTTATCTAAAAGTGCAAAGGACGGTTCTTTGCCCATGATGAGAAGAAACGTCACAACTATGTCATGGTAACCCTGAGGGGGAAGATAAGCAACAGGAAAGTAGATTAAAGCATGAACAAAAACTGAATTAAAAAAGCACAACAAAGGAAAATAACAACATTGATAATTTACAATTTTGATTAGGTTTGATCCCTGGCATAGCCCAATTATCTTTTCCCCATATTAATTTTTAATGGTATTAGTTCTTCAATTCAAATATTTTTACAGTCAAAGATAGGTATATATAAAGATTAACAATAATGAATATTAGATTGCATTCATAATATAGTGCTTAATACAGGGTTTCTTAGCACTGTATAGTAATAACCTAATCAGGAAGATACAGCTGCTATTAACCCTGTGAGTGCCATGCCCGACGCCAGTCACAATTTTCATAGAATGTGATATGTTGATTTATTCCATCTACCAGTTGGTCTTGGAAGCTTCTCATAACAAAGAGATAATAACGTTATTTACCTGATAGTAATGGGGTTGTTGATTGTTGATGAATACTCTAACTATAACATCATCTAGTTCGTCTTTGAGAGTTGTCATAACAAAGAGATAATAATGATGTTTACCCGATAGTAATGAAGTTGTTGCTTGTTGATGTGTACTCTAACTGTAAAATCTACAGGGCCCCGTTGCAGAAAGAGATAAAATCGATTGTCAGTTACAAATATATGTAAGTCCGAAAATTTGAACATTTCAACCAATCAGACTTGCGCATCTAGAACACGTGATCTGACTTACAATTAATTAAAACTTACAATCGATTGTATCTCTTTCTGCAACGGGACCCAGATCTGTTGGTCTTTGAGGCTTGTAATAAAGAGAAAATAGTGCTTACCTGATAGTAATGGAGTTGTTGGTTGTTGATGAGTACTCTAACTATAACATCTACTAGTTGGTCTTGGAGGACCTCTCTCTGTTCGTCCCGCATCCCTGCATCGTAAAGTATATTTGTACAACAATAATAACAATAATACAGTGGAACCTCTTTAAAATGAGCTCTGTGATAATGAGGTACCAGATATAGTGAGCTAATTTCACGGGTCGAGGTTCTAGTATTTTATCATTTTTAAGTCTTCAGACAACAAGATATCGGATATAACGAGGTAAATTTGATGGGCCCAATGTGCTCATTCAGTTTATTCATATCAACAAAATAACAAATACGACACAGAGCAGTTGGCCAACTGATATCAGTTTTGTTTACAATCAAATTTAATAAATTATATTAAAAAACCACTCATCAGAAAAACATCTGGCATTCTCTTCGAAGACGTGCCCACGACTTGGCATGCGTAACTAAAGGAACCAATGCGCTATACAAATTGCATTGAACATGTGTTATTTTCTTCGAAGAGAATGCCAAACATCTTAAGGAAAAAATAAGTAAAAGGGCCATTCTTTGAAAAGTGAAACTTTTTCGGAAAAATTGAAGTTTTATTTTTCTGTAGTTTTGTTCCATTTTTGGAATGATCCATGTGTAAAGTTTCATGAAATACATGATTTGAAGTTTAAAATGAAACTTTTTTACTCATTTGCATACATTTACATATTTCAATATTTTTCTAATAATCATAATTCAGAAAATAATCAAGATATCAAAAGGATAATTAGCAAGCTCATTCTTCTCACTTTCCTGTACAGGTTGATACCAACTTTGTAAAAATTCAACCTTTCATTCTTTTCTAAACCCGATATTATAAAATTCCCATTTTTCCATTCATATTGTACATGTCACACACGTGACCACCCCAAAATGTCACACACGTGACCAGACGTTGCCACATAATTAAGTACTATAAACAACAACGGTTTGATATAATTCTCATTCATTGCTATTGTTGTACTTACAAATGTATAGTACTTCTCTGGTAATAAGATGAACATTATAGCTATTCATATCTTAAAGAATTTTCCAAATGAAATTTAGTTATGAAAAAAGCGCTCCGTGCGAAGTCACACACGTGACCCATGCCATTTGACCTCTGACATTGAGTTACGTAATCCTTATAAAATCTTTTGTGTTAAGTTTGAAAGACTATAACATATTCAAGTCACATATGAAGTAAAAATCATTATAGTCTCATACTTACTGAAATATAAGCATCCCATTTCAAAATTTGTCATGTTTTGGGTCACACACGTGACCAAGAATGGCCCAAAAGTATTTAAAGTAAATAAGTAAAATGGAACAATGATATTGATTGGACATTACTGACTTTCAAATCGAGTTGAACTTGAATTAATTGTACTTTCATATATTACATTTACTTACCAAATTATTCAAAGCCTTAACGGCAAATATTTAAAAAAATAAAATTTGATCCCTTCAGAGAATTTATTTCACAGTCCCATACATAGATATCAGTGTTGGAAGTACGCACCTGGAGGAAACCGTTTGAGGGAGCGGTTGACATCTAATACTACCTGGTTATAGTCTCTGTGGTCCTCGATCGGCATCGCTGTTAAAAAAAAAAAAAAAAAATCATAAGATTCTTCTCAAACATTACACACAGCTATATTACAATAGCGTTGTGCGGGGATCAACCTCTTCCGCCTGCTGCACTATCCAACACAAAAATATTTGTTGTCGGCCGATTCTTCCCTCCATTTACCAGCAAATGTAAACAAACTTTCGTTTATATGTGATCCACATTTCATATACTTTGATAATAATTACCAACTCTGTTGTTTTGAAGACTGCAAAATGTAGGGAAAAAATGATTTTTCCTGTCCGTTTTCCTTACCGATGCGTCCTAAAAACACAGCGTTCAACTGTTGAACGGTACAGTGTACGAATGGGCGGTATGCTTATCTCCAGCATACTTTAGTAGATGTGTCAAACATTATAAATTTACCTTACAAATTTCACTAGCAAAGTGATTGTTGGTGTGATGGTTCACTTTTCAACAGTGTAATTTTACAGCTATCCGTTACATTTATGTAACGCTACTTGCACATTCAAGGAGTGGAAGTTAGGTACGTTACAATAACAATAATAGGACAGTAAGAATGGCTACATATTCTTTCTTCATTAGACACTCTCTGTCATACTTACAAAAATTGTTAAAAAGTACTATCAGCATGAAAACTTATAAACATGGAAAGGGCAGGTAATAAACAAACAGATGTAATAAATTCATGTTCACGCTGTCTAAGATACATTAATTTTTGTCAAATTCAACAACTATCACTTGGAGCTTTCACATTTCTCTTGTATATTGTTGTTTGACTTATAGACGAAGGAAATAAATTTTAATTATTCAAATGTCTCCCTATTTATAGATATTAATGATTAAATTTGGCTCCATGCACTGGCCGCCAACAAAATGGAATCTATAATACGAGTCTTTCTGATGACATTTTAGCCACCTGAAAGAAAAGCTTAATGGAGAGCCCTCTATGATTATGTGCGTATGAGTGATACTCACCAAGCTTAGGCGGCTGTGCAAACACATTGACGTTGAGGAGCTTTGGCCACGCCTTCCGTCTGATCTCGTCAGTGAGGAGGCCCCCCCTGGAGATGGCCAGCTTACGCAACGTCGCGACATTTACGGGGTCGGAGTTCAGCGCGACGTGAATTGCTGCTAGTTTAGCCTTTCTGGCAGATTCGGGACCTAAACGGAATGGAAATATTTGTTCAAAACATAATACAACAAGATAAGATTGTTATCCTGAAATAAAGCAATCTAAGACAACAAAATATAAGATTTGTTAATCTCATCAAGTCTTCATGCAGTCTGCAGATAAAATGACAATGATGCGAGTCTGAGACTGGGAGTTTAGCTGCACTCTAGTTCAATGAGCACTAGTGTGGGGAGGTAGTTAGCTCCATGCGCGGGTAGGACTCCACAACAGAACTATGCAAGAAACAACCTTTCCTAGATGATGACCAACTCAGAACTGAGTAGCCTGGGGCACGCCTTACTGCCCCTCAGTTTAATTATCCAAAATAAATACAAGTAACAAAGATTCACAACCAATCAGGTAACATATGACACGAGTACTAAATATTCATTAACCAAAGTAACCAATAAGAGAAGAGTTATATGGATAGTCATGTGACAGTTTTGGAGGGAAGAAGGAGCAACTCAATTAAAGCCCTGGTCACAACCCACCGTGCGTGTTTTTAGTCCGTACGTTTTTTGGGGAGGCCACGGCCGCTACGTTTTTCTGAAAACGTGGGGAGGGAGTGGCAAGAGCAGGGAGGGAGTACCGTCAACGCACGGTGTAAGTGCGTGGCCCGCACGCCACGCCTGGCCATGAGCGGTTGCGTGCATCGTACGTTGTGCACATGGTAAGTGCGTTGTACGTGCTTACGTGCTTACAACGTACGGTCTCCGTGCGGTTGCCACGTTATCGTACGGAGGCCGTACTTACACGTGCTGCTCACATACGGTGTCCTTACTCACTAAGTGCATGCAAGTGCGAACAACCTTTTCTGCTCATATTATACTGCAGAAATCAGTGCGCACAACGTGCGTTGTAAGTGCGGAGCACGTGCTTACTCGGTACGGTCCACGTGAGTTCTGCGTGCTCATTGGACAGTTGAACTGGGGAAGTGCCGAGTAAGCACGGACCACGCACTTATCACGTGCGCAGCACGCACGTGCGCTCATTGGCTGTAGAACGCAGCGAAAACGCAGCGAACGCAGCAAAAGTTCCTCGTGCACTAAAAGTGCTACGTCGTGTCTGCGTGCTCCCAAATCCGTACTGAGTCGGTACTGAGTCGGTACTCACCACGTACGGATACCCAAATTTTGCCCACGTTTTTGCAAGTAGACAGCACGCACGGGGCACGCACTTGCAAGTACGGCGGGTTGTGACCACCGCTTAAGTGAAGTGAAGCATGAGTGATTGTATGAGAGCAATGTGGTAGCACATAGCTGGTGATCAGATGACAATGAAAGGTGGTACAAAGGAGAGAGGTGGAATGAATGGGCTGATGATTAGTGACCATGGCTGCAGCAAGTGGCTGTGTTAATGGCCAGTGCACAATGGAGTTGGAATCAGGTCAACTGAGAGGACATCTGGCTAGTGTCTTGAGAGTGTTTTGACCCAATAAAAGAGAAGAAAAGAAATCATTTAAGCAAGCTTTGAAGACATTTCTTTTTGTATGATTTATCTATGTATAAATGTTTGCCTTTATACTGATTTAATTTTATGTTTGTATTGTGTAAATTTCTATGTAAAGCGCATAGGGAATGCTTTGTGCATTATAATGCGCTATACAAATTGAATTTATTATTATTATTAAGAGTAACAAAAACAAATAATCAAACTTGCTGAGACTCAGTTGACATGTGTTTATGTTTACACTCTGTACAAATTCACTCTCTACACTAGCTTCACTTTTCTGGTTGATTCTGGTCCTAAAAATGTTTCTTAAATTACAAGGATGTGAACGTGTTTCCATTGGCCAAGAGCACGATCATAACCCAGGACCAGACCTAGTTCCACTGATCTCTAAATATGCTTGTGTAATCCTTTACAGATGAATGAGTAAAGGTGGTATGTGTGCTCTGCTACGTTATGTTTATTTTACGCAATTCTAGCATATTGACATCAATGAGTTAGAGCCAATGTTGCTAATTACCATGGTAAATGTCACTGGTAGGTAATCGGGCCCCTGCCCCCATAGCACTGTGTGTGCACGCAACAGGCAACTGGCAGGAATACTCCCAAGGGAGTGGAAAATGTGCACTTAATGTGCAGGAATGATTGCAGTGTGTATCCGTTGACAGGGGTAATAATAATAGTAAAGAGCGCTAGTATGATCCCCACGGGAATAGCGCTATATAAATAACTATTATTATTTATAATTTAACATTAATTACAGAAAGGCAGTGTATACAACCACACTACGGATACAGCCACACGAGTGTGGCCGTAAGCTAAAGACACACGAGTGTGGCTGTATACACTGCCTTACAGAAAAGGAACAAAAAAGTGTAAAACATAAATGGTCACTAATTACACCTCCCTGTCCCACGCCTGCGTCGCGATGTACACTAGCGAATGGGAAACTGTATGGCCAAGTATGCCCAAGTATGCCCAAAAGTCACACTGCCGTATAGCAGTAGTGACTTCACTAACCCCCGTTTTTTTTTGTAGGACTGTATATGACGTTAAATTAATCACTGTGTGTTTTTTTATTTTCTCACCAAAGTTTGCAGATCGTGCTAGATGACAGGTTTAAAATCCTCCATTTGGAGGCGTCACGTTGCCCCTAGCTAAATTGAAATGGGCTACAATTTTATTCGTTGGTCCTGAACTGCACGTCAATCCAGCATCACCGCACACGTAATAATGGCGTTCACCGTGTAGCTAGCGCAAATTGTATTACGTCATCAATCATACGAACTTGTTTTGGTCGGAAGCAAGGCTCATCATCAACTGTTAAAACTGCAAAGTAAAAATGTATAATTTAATTTAATGTGTGTACGTTTTTTCATAAAAAATAAATATATTCCATCGTATTTTATTTAATTCTATTCAAAAATCAGTCGTTACAATTTTTAAATCCATATTCTTTAAAAGTTTGAAAAACAACAATTCGCAAGCAAAATACGGTAGTTTCATCTCAAGCGCACTCAGTGGCACACACTTTATTTCCGATTTGACAGGCATACAATAATGTGCGTAAGTAATTTACAACGTATCAATTCATGGCTGGACGAAGACTACCTAACGAAAGGTCATTTCAGCAACACACTTTTCACGGTACTTCCGTCGCAAGCGTGTGCGATGATCAGCGCTCGACGCGACTGCATGGCAAATGAACGTGAAATATTGGCTGATTCATAGCAAGAAAAGTGGGTAAGTATCAAAAACACATCTTTCAATGATTTAATTTCACCTTATAGATTACAAATGTCATGTCATAAGTGGAATGAATGAACGGGGAGAAACCCTACCTTACGTTTTGATGTAGGTGGGGATGTGGGTACCTGTATAGGTACCCACATGTAATGGGGATGCCCTGTCCCTGGCATTAAATTTGTTTAAATCTTTAATGTTAAAATGTAACGATTATTGAATACTCACCTTGTGGTGATTTGGAAGCAAGAGGGGAGGGTGAGGCAGCATCGATGTTCGTTGCACCGAGCGGTTTCTTTATGCTGGTCGTTCGGTGACGGCGTTTGGCACTCATGCAGGCAGCTCCGTAGGGTGGGTAGGGAGAGAAGACCAAAATGCTGCATCTGCTATAGCTCACTTTTTGACACAGATGACGTATCTGCTGCGGCGCGGTCAGGCAATCAATGGTACAAATCTCATCGGCTCAGCTCAGGAGACAGGAGTCAGGATGTCAACTGAACTATAAATTGTATTGTAATTGGGAAGTAAAACAAGTAAAAATTAAAAAATTAAAGTAACATAATTCTATGTTAGCATTAGATAGATCCAACAGGGCTTTAAATAAGCACACCTATTTTTGTTTCGCCCATGTGTACCATGCGCAATAAAACAATAAATAACTGTCCATATGGCATATCCGAATTCTGCATACACCGTGTCCGAATTCCGCATGCACCGTATCCGATTTCGGCTATGCAATTATAGGTTATACTTTCGCTCGGGAAACCCGATTTATTTCATAGCTTTTACCAACTCATTTTCATCAGAAATATATAGATTACCTTACTTATTCCTTATGACGAATATATAATCTGTTCGATATTTCCAAGCGTAGAAACGGTGAAAAGCGGTGATGAATCAGATGTGCGCGTAGCGTTCTCTGTCGAGTGACTCGAGTCTAGTGTGCATAATTGAGGAATCGTTAAAGTGATAACCAACTGCCGAAGGTGCAGGCACTATAGAGGGGCGGGGCGGGGCGGGGCCGGGGTTCCTTTGTTCCTTTCCGTTATTTCTTTTAAACTTGTTGGAGATTGTCAAAATTTGGCATTAGAGCGTTAGAACAATTCCAACTCTAACTTTGTTGGGTGTCATCTTTTTTTCCAAAGAATTCTCAATTGAGTTTTTCAACATCTTCAATCCTGAGACTAACGAAATATTTGCAAATGACCGTGACCGGTGACCAAATGTTTTAAATTTTAACAAAACGCATATTATGTGGATTACATGAATTATAATTTAACAAAACATCCTTATTCTAAATGTATAAATTCATGAATTTAATGATTACAAATGTTTTCAAACTAACTTATTTCCATTTCAATAGGTGGTAGCTATACGAGAGCTTGGGCCTTGAGGATGGCAAGCGGGGGCACGGGCGATATATACTATACTGAGACAGTATAATTATGTGGGGAGTGTATAATAATGGCATACACATCCGTGTTCAATATTGTGCGAGATGATATGATAATGTTAGTGTTTGTATGACACAGCGTTTGTACAATGTCCGCGTCCCCCGCGTGGGCGAAGATAAAATATTTAGATAATCACACGTAATATACGTATATAAAAAGTTGCATAGTGTTCTGTCCGCTCAAAGAGTTCTGAGTTCGACAATACAAGATAATCTATTCATTCATCCCCCCTGATGAATAGGTATTACGTAAGTATCGACGCCCATGGTCGTTTCCCCAGGACACTAAAGGACTGGGACGAGCTACCTCAGAACATCGTCGAACTGCCTTCTTTGGAGCAGTTCAAGGTGGCTCTTGAAACAATTTAGTTCCCTTTACAGGAACTGTACCGCATAGAGCTGTATATAACAACTCTATGCTTTTCCCTCATCTAGATGCTGAACAGGCGTTGATGAGTATTACTATAGAACTAGAACTAGAACTAGAACTAGAACTTCACCCACGGTCGAAGTGCAATGGCGGCGTGGGGTGCAAAATAACCTTCCCCTAAATATTATCGATGTGGTGGAGATGTGGAAAGAGTTTCAGGAGAAGTTCCAAAACAAGTAAGTTGTTGATGCGGAATGGTGTTGGAATGAAGGACGGAAACGTTAGTTGAAAATTGCGATAAATTATTATTATTTTTTTTTTTTTTGCGGAGCTACAGGTCAACGACGACGCGGGGCGTGAAATTACCTTTTCAATAATTTATTGGAAAACATTTAAAAATTAACAAAAAATGTTCATGTTTGGTTTCATTTTCCAACATTATAAGGGGCAATTTTATGAGAAATAAAGGGTATTAATTTTGTGCACAATTTGTTATGATATCTGAACGTCACGAAATTGTTCTTTTCTCATGTTTCAATCATTGAATAGTTGGCAATCATTTAATATAGGTTTTCTCAGCCAATTTCGTAAGCTTCTCATTCGTTTTGATAAGCGTTTCATTCAATTTCGCGAAATTGAGCTGAAGGCTTGCAATTGTCATTCAAAATTGCATTTTGTTCATACGATTTAGCTCTACGGTCAAGTGATTTACCATTTTTAGCATTCAATTTAAAAAACACGCTATTTGCATTCAATTTCGTCAAGGGATTTCACGGAAGGTGGTATTACGTAATCACACATTTTCTCGCTTTAAATTGAATGACAATTTTACGAAATAGAAACACGTTCTAAATCGAATGCAAACAAAAAAAATTCGAATGATTGTTATATGAATTCGAATGCTAAAAAACGAATTTGAACTGCAAAATACAGCTGCGGTGACAAAATCGGCGAAATTGAATGCACACAAAATGAATTTGTCTGGCCAACTTACGAAATTGACCGAGAAATCCTATATTTCACATATGACATAATATCACACATTACCACTCATCATCAAAAATCAGTTGCATTCATTGACTCATGATTTACAAACAAACAATCATAAATACTAAGTCAAAAATATTAAAATCTTATTGATGTGGAGCTGTGGAAAGAGTTTCAGGATAAGTTCCAAAACAAAAAGGTTGTTGATACTCGATGATAAGACGTGTTGGAATGAAGCAGCGTGGCAACGGAAGTCGAGAATTGAGATACATTTATATATATATATATATTTTTTTTTTTGCGGAGCTTGTTAGACGAGTTTCAGGTGTGTTTAATGAAATAATCTAATCTAACTCCAAACAACGGAGTCGATATTTAGCGGAATTTATGTTCATTTGCTTCAGCTTCAGCAGTGCCCCATTATTTAAATATACCGTATTGATAATAATTATTTTTTTTAATGAAATTATACCTTTTCAGCTTGTGCATGTGTTATTGTTAACAATTTGTAAAATGTTTTGTATATTATTTTTTTTTTTTAAATAAAGTATATGATTAACCAATATCAAATAATTTGCCTTATGATCCGGGCGTAGTCATAGGCGCCGGAAGTGGGGGGCAGGGGGGGGGGGGCGCCCGCCCCCCCCCCCCCCCCCAATCAAAAAAGTGGGGGGGGGGGGGCAAAACTAGTTTATACATCCATTTTCAATTTTCGCTGCGCGCTTCGCGCGCGAACAGATTATCTCAGTTTGTTGTAAACATCTGATGAGAGCATATAGACATCTTATTCTTTTTTTGTTTAACTCGGATTCTAAATTTTCTTCACAGGTAGGGCATGAAGTCCACCAACTTGCACCATTTCAAGTATATAAATGCAAAATCTTCCCCGTGGGAGGAGGATACCCCCTCCCAGACCATCCCCCTCTGGCTCTGCCCAAGCCAAGCCCCCCCCCCCCCCCCCCCCCACCAGTACGCCAGTGGTTGGGCATGAGCCCCTACACACAAAGATGTTCTCCCAAATGAACTCTAAGGGCCGGGGGGGGGGGGGGGGGGGGGCACCTCGGGTTCCATAACATTTGTTTGTTTTTTTCTCTCGGAAGGGGATCACTTTTGCTGACCACCGTCTGGACATATGATGTTAAACAGGTGGCCGCTAAGTCCACCGTGGGTATAACCCATAATGATAGGAATACATTTTTTTGTTATTGGTTGTATAAAAGTCATAGCCTTTCAACTAATTCTGATTATTTACGTATGGGGCCGCCCTTTATCGTCACCATCCGAGAGACGTAGCCTCGGATGATCGAACCTGGGCCGATTTGTGCGAAGAGCTATACAGGGTGGCCCCCCAAAAAAACCGGAACGGGGCACTTCCCAAAATAAAGTACCAAGATATTTATGTCCATCGGATAGGGTGTCTTTTCCAATGAACAACGATACCAAGAACAATAATTTTGGTCGTGTAATTTTTGTTTTAGGACGCTGTGAGTGAGACCATGTCAGGTGCCCATTTTTGTCAATTTGTACCTAGTCAATGCCAGTTAAATCGCACTCCCTGCCCGTAATACCATTGACCGAACATGCCCATTCTCTCGGCACACGGCTGAGTGCACACTAACAATGGCGCGCCTTGTTCATCGCTATGAAAGGCGGTACGTGCGATGTATCAAGCACTGGCTCGGTAAAAATTGACAAAAAAGAGAATCTGACATGGTGTCACTTACAGCGCCCTAAAACAAAAACTACACGACCAAATCGACTGTTCTTGGTATCGTTGTTCATTTGAAAAGACACCCTACTGATGGACATAAGTGCCCCGTTCCGTGTTTTTTTTGGGCCACCCTGTATAGTAATGTTTTGCGAGTTGTGGAGTAGCTAATACACAAAAGGATTTGCCAGTGGGGACAGCATGAGTACCTTGCGTCATTTCTAATTTAGGAGGGCCTAGGGAAGTGCATGACATTTTCAGGAGTGAATTTTCTCCCCCTCCCCTCCCTCCCCTCCCCCCTCGTCTGGTCCCGTTTACGCCTGAAAAGAACAACAAAGAACGTGATGATTTTTTTCAACTTGCTATTTATTTTTTTTACCACGAGCATGATTTTATGGTAGAGGGGGCACTCGATCGACAAATCGATCGTTTTCATGAATGAAATGAATATTCGCTCGAGCAACCCGAAAGCATATTGGAAAGTATTGAAGAAAGGGGCTCAGCATGACACACGTCATAATCTTGTAGACATTGAGCATTTTAAATCGTTCTTTGAGAATTTAAATAAATTAAAGCAATCGATGTCTAGCGATTCTCCTTTTGACAAACATTTACGAGCTATATAGGCCATAGTTCATGGCCTAGCTCTTTTACATATAATTGCAGTATACAGTAAAAGACCGTCAATTAAAAAGGAGAACATGAAAACGATATAAGTTGTCGATCTCTAAGGGGGCACAATTCAGCCCGCTGTCCCCCTCACCACCCACCTCCCCGGCGTATGCGCCATATGGCGAAAACGGGCTATACAAGTTTCATGATAAACGACGAAGTAAAGTGATATTAGCTGGGCAGTATTTGAAATAAGCACCGAGTTCTATTCAATCAAGTTCTTTTTCAAACTACGAAAAGAAATTCTGAACTTATAAGAGGAAAACTGCCAGAAACAATGGCAATGCAAATAAGTCACTACATATCAGCCTTTCATAGTGAGCCCCTACACCCCCTAGCTAGCCCCCCCCCCCCCCAGCTTCCCCAACCCCACTCCTTCCCTCCACACCGTAACTTTACTTCCCATACTGCCAACGAAACAACAACAGCAACATTAACAACAACAACATGCATGGGACGCGTGGAGCACTTTGACTAGTGTACCAAAACAAATCAATGAAAGTTTACGTAATATCACTGCTCCCAGGCAAATCAGCTGATCTGCAGATTTGCGTTATAAATCATAGACAAAGGTGAGCTTTTAATGGTAATCTTGTAAAATATGATCATAATAAACTGATGTGAAATATAGTTGAGATCTATTTCTTTTGATGTATTAACTTTGTTTCATATTTTGATGGCAAAAAGTCTAAATTGTGAGGGTGTTTTGAAATGCAATTCAGAGTTTGTTGCATTTTATACAGTCCCACGTATTGATATTGCTGATGTGGTTGATTTTGACTGAAGTTGAGGACTAAGTAAAGTCTCAGATTTAATTTATGTCAATTGCTAAGGAAAAGAAGTGTTTAAGTCAGGTCATTTTTTGAAAATCCTATTACTGATCGTTGTATGCACCTCTCACATAAAGAGATTTATAAAATACAGGATCAAGAATGCCACTTTTTAACAACCAAATCTGATAATTAATGATATTATTATTACAAATAATTTAAAGGAAACTAAACTAAGAGTAAGACTATTACGATTAACATTATTTCAAATATATAAAATGATGTAATGTTACTGAGAAAAAGAACACTATTCAGGAGAAAGTGTGGTTCTTTACTTTAGTGCCTCTTGTAATATTGAGATTTGAGTGGTGACATGTTCTGGCATACTGTTATTTTTTAGTTGATGACATTGAAAAGTCAAGAAGAGTGTTCATTGAATGTTTCACTGAAACTTTCAGTGTAACTGTAAGTTCCATGGAATATAAAGTAGCGTGTTTCAGATCTACACATGGAAGTCTCGTCTAAATTAATTTGATTACAGTTTGTCATTCTCTACTAATTTGACGTGCCCACACCATGGCATGACAAAAAGAACAGATACTCCATGCAATTAATTTTATAGAGCCTGGGGCTACTAAAAATTAGCTCAGGGCCACCAAATTTCATTGATCCTAAATTCTACTAGCCCATTCGGGCAACCACATTTAATAGAATTTGTTATACATGTATTTCTTTGTTTGGGGCCAAAGATTTAGGTTTCGAGCCACTCAAATTTGAACAATCTTGTTTTTACTTGTAAAAAGGTTAATTTCTAGCATTGACTAATGTTATGTTTTTTTTCTTTCCTACTGCGTAAAGCTTTTGGACTTGTTGGTTTCCGAGGTAATAACTGACCAGTGGACATTGTCATCATGTGAGGAAATAAAAACTTTAAACATATGACTGTCATACTGCCCGGCCTGATTATTAACTAATTATGTAATCTGTTTTCTGTTTCTTCTGCATCAAGCTTGTGCATTTGTTGGTTTCCAAGGAAACAACTGACCAGTGAACAATGCCATGGTTGCCATCATGGGGTTGATCCGATTGACCAGTGCCAGAACTAAATGAGCACCCGCGTTCCTAGAGGTGTCTGTGTAAATGGGAACATCATTAGATACAATGTATCACCTGCATCGAATGATGAGGTGAGTAAATTCCAAGGGGAAAAAAAATATTCATACACTATTAACTTGATGAATATGCTTCAATAAATCACACATTTCCCGTATATAGTAGAGCCTAGCTCTATAAAATGGTTTCAACCTTATCCCAATGAAAAGTAATACCTGCATAGTGACACCCATGGTGATCACTTTTTATGAGAAGTGTGCATATCCTAGCATATATCTTTTAAGTGGAAAAAACAACAACAAAAAATCATAAAAAGAACCCCATAAAATTTCCATCATGTTATGTTAAAAAATCATAAAAGTGCTCATTAAATATCTATAAGGTAAGCTTGAAAAATAGACCCCTCCCCCCCCCCCCCCCCCCAATTTTTGTTTAAAATAAATTATTATCCTGATAACTCTTACGATTTTTTTTACAGATCATGTGGGAGGGCCAAATATCACGCATCAATGTTCTGCAGCAGATATCTCTCCACGGCACAGACAGCTGAAGTACTCCGTCCATTTCTCTTTTCCGTCCACCCTGACTTCTTTGGTCGGCACCCAGCAGAAAGAGTAAGGATTTTACATTTATAAATTAATATTACATTCAAGTAAATAAACTAATACAAAATTGTATGATATTTTTGCACCTATTCGTTCCCTATCACTTTGTTACTTTGAACTCGCTCACATGGATTCATGACATATAATTTGGCACTCAGCAGGTTAATGGAAAAAAATCTAATGAGAAATCCCCAAACTTTAAGCATTTGTTTGAGTATATTGACAAAATTGTTTTGTGTGTATCAGCTTTGTAAGTGTTGTTTGGTATTTCTTTTGAAATTAAAACTGAATTAGAATTACATTTAACATAAAAATATATATACGGATCCATCTTTTTTCCAGGCCGAGAATGAGAAATCCTTGAAGCAGTTGTCATCCTACATAGACAGTATCCAGAGAGACCAGCGCGTCACAGCCACGGACCTCACATTCTTCCTCCGAAAGGACAAGTCAGCCAGTTCACAGGCGGCCAGTAATGGTATGATAATGGATACATCTGGGGCTTGCCCTTTGTTCCATTGATTTAACTGAAGGGGTTTATTGAGCACAATTTGAAGGGTGATACATATCAAATTTACAAAAATAAATATACAAATATGAATTAGATCAAACATTCAAAGAAAAAACAGTACAGTGATGGCTCAGGTGCCAAAGGCTACTAGAAATTTCATTTAGCCACTATAGAAACTCTTGTATTGGCCACCAATGAATTAGGAACTACAACACATAAGTTTGTGGTGAGAGTCTATCTGATCATTTTGTCATTTTGGCCACCTGAATGAAAAGCTTAAAGGGGACCACCAGGCAAAGGACAACACATTATTATATGTTTTTGTACCGTTTTGTGATATCAAATAGATACCCAACATTTTGCAAAGGGTTGTGTAATTCATAAACAAAGTAATTAATTTCCACCACTTACGGAACCACGGCTATCTCGTGGTTCCACACGGGCCAGGCATTTGCGAGTGCGCCAATGCAATTCACGCGTACGTCAATAGAATCCCGGATGATTCGTTCGCTCTACACAGAGCGCCGCTGGCTCTGCTCGCATAATAGTCTGCGCATTCAGACCGCATGACCGCATGGCTGAGAATGGTGATGCGTTTTCCAATTATTTTTTTCTTCTGAAAACATATTTTTGTGAACTTATTGAAGGAATGGAATACTAAAGATGTTACCTTTCTATAAAAAGATTATTATTTTTGGGTGGTGGTACCCTTTAAGGTTGAACCCTGACACATTATATTAACTTAATTACAGTAAATGGTTTGTTAAAGACATAATACATACTTGTAGCACTGAGGATAAACAATTGTTGATTTGTAATTTGAAAAATTGACATCAGGGCGCTAGAGTTTTCTGAAAGCCTTATCTACAGCACTTGTAAATACGAGTAATGAAATGATATGTAATTCGCCCATCCATGAACAAGGAACTTACAAAGTTCCTTTAACACGAGTTATTTAAAAAAACTAAATTGTTGTCTTTATCCTTCCAGGTGCTTTCACATCTGTCCATGTTGCTCTCTCGTCCACCGACATCTACACTGTTGTCAGGGCAATACTAGAAGCTTGTGCCTTATCTACCTCCCTCGTTGAGCAATACAAGAAGGAGAACGATGCGAAGGAAGGGGAGTTCCCTCGGCCGGTGGAATGGCATCAGTCATACTACTCGTACACGGGACAGAAGAGTCCTTACGAGAAGGTGCAGCAGAGGAGAAAGAAACCAGAAATTACATTAAGGTATGTGATTTTTAAAGGGCCATAGCCGCTACGCGACAGCCATGAGATTAACTTGATATTTCAAATATAAGCTTTTACCTGAAAGACAGACACATTTGCCACTTTTTCAGGGAGCCACGAAACATGGCCTATAGGGGATACGCGTATTGTACACATGGGACTAGGCTACAGGATGTTAGCAGACGGACCACTTGCCTTGCGACCCACAATATATCTCCAACACATTTGGTGAATCGGTTGAGGTTGGGGCTTGTGCAAAAATGCGCTAGAAGAATTATATATCAAATGAAAGCTGAGAATATTCTCACAACTTTAATACAACTACTTAAACTGGAATGTCATATCTCAATGCAGACGAAAAATCAACTTGAAAAACTGAAAACAACAAGGATTAGTTTTGATTATGTGATAAATGTCATTATTAAATGTATTTTCAATATTTCATTAAACGGCATACTATGTCATATTAAATCGCTGTGTGCTTGTTTTACCCTTCAGGGTAGAATATCCACATTACGGCTTTGCAATTAATACAAATTTAAGAATTTTGTTTTAAATGTGTATTGTAATTTGTATTGCTTTTCTATTTATTTTCTGCTTTATATAAAATTCACAGCATTCATTCTGTTTTTTTTTCTGTATAATGTTATAGCTACTGGTTGAAAATGAACATCGCAGAAGCCAGACAGAAGCTTGAAAACAGCCAACCAATCAGGGAAGAGTGTGAGTCTCTGAGAGAAGCTGTGATTGGTCAGTTGGGCCTGGAAGACGTCAGGTGGGAGAGTACGTGGAACATAGCAACGTGTCATGCTTGCCTGAGGACCCTCTTAGACCTGGGAAAGCAACACTGGGCCATCATGCAGAATCTAAAAGGTGGAGTCCAACACACAGAGCCGACTCTACCTGATCCAACTGGTTTCCATTCAGTCTAGAGTTGAGCCCGATCAATCCGAGCCAATTCAGCATGTTTATTCAGCCCCGATTGGCTCTGGACTTGCATAATTGGAGACGTAAGGCAACGCACATTGACCCGATCCGACAGAAAACTGATTGGGTTGAGTCAGATCTGTGTGCATTTGGCTTTATAGGCAGCTGCTTTTGAAGCCAAGGAAAAGCTCAGGAAAGTTAAAAAAAGGAAAACATCAAATCAACTCAATTAAAAAAAGGCATTTTACATGAACACTATTGTGATGAGGTAAAAATAGTAGAGATTGTTTGTGCTGTAACTTGTGCTGTCTATGTGAGCTCAGTTTTGGTGTCTTTACACAGTTAAAATGGCCTGTAAGTTGTTGTAATATAATCTTGAATGTATTATATTGAATATTTATTTAAGATATTAGTTTAAAATTTAAGAAAATACCAGCCAAACGGTCTTGATGCAGTGGCTCTTTAATACAATCTAAGGTGACATTGTCATATGTGCTTTATTTGTTGTTATATGTGACCGGCTATAGCAAAACCCTGCACTTGTTGGTAAAAATTAGAATGTAGATTTTCATACCATTAGAAAGACCTCATCACAAGCTTTCATTTGATGCTTTGTTCTAACAAATTGGTCAATAATTTGGGAAGATATGATTGTTTCAATTTTACAATCATAAGTCTTTTACACACATTATGTGAACTTAAAATGCTAATTTCTTCAAAACATGAATTACCGACAAGTGCAGGGTTTTCCTATAGCCTGGTCACGTATATTCATAGGAAGTAATAATAATAATATGATGTATTTGTAAAGCTCCTATTGCAGAACAGCTTCTATTAAAACGCTTTAATTATTATTATCCCAAGTCAATCGGTACAGTGCAGACCCGCACATTATCTTGTACACATTCTCAACTCCCCGGGGAGCATATTATGCACCTTGCTTATTTTCACCAGACCTGGTACAAAGGTGATTTATCAAAGGTGACATTGTATCTATTGTTATATTTCTAGGAAGTACAGTGGTGCTAGCTGATGTGACGAGGATGACCCCGTCTGGGGTCGTAGTCCTTGGCAGCCAGGATGTCCCTCACCATTGGGTCTCGGTAAGAAGGCACTTTTTGATTTCATGTTGATTATGAATTTGGACTGATGTATTGTGAAAATCATGTGCAACCCTTAATTTGCACACTGAATATACATCCAGTGCCACGCCTTAAGATCCATAGTGGCAGCTTATTTGTGAGGCCAAAATTAAATGGCAATTTTTGCGAGTTATTGAAAGGCAAAGCACTAAACGCTTGGAAATCACTCCATGCATTGAACAATTGAATCACCCGTAAACACAGTACCACAGCACATTACCATATGCACGTAATACATAAGCACTCCAGAGCCAGCAAAAAAGGCATATTATCAGATGACATCAGGGAACAGACCCACTGGGAAAACTACCAAATAGATGGATAGATGGGATCAGGAAGACATGTGGAACCATGAAATTAAAGGGTACCACCACCCAAAAATAATATTTTTATTAAAGAAAGGTAACATCTTTAGTATTCCATTCCATCAACAAGTTCACAAAAATATGTTTCCAGAAAAAAAAAAAAAATTTGGAAACGCATCACCATTCTAAAGCATGCGTTCATGCGGTCTGAATTACATAGACTGCTGTGTGTGCGGTGAATTGCAACATGTGCAGAGCGAACGAATCGCCCGGGAATCTATTGTTTACAAACGTGCGCGTGAATAGCTGCATTGGCGCACTCGCAAATGGTTGGCCCGTATGGAACCAGGAAATAGCAGTGGTTCCGTAAGTGGTGGAAATTAATTGCTTTGTTTATGAATTACACAACCCTTTGCAAAATGTTGGGTATCTATTTGATATCACAAAACGGTACCAAAACATATAATAATGTGTTGTTCTTTGCCTGGTGGTCCCCTTTAACACTGGCTGAGGCAACACATCGACCTCAGCAGAGAAGCCAGTGTCATTCTTTCCGTTGACACTCTCTGTGTATACAGCCAGTAAACTAAAAAAAAAAGAAGAAGACGAAGAAGCACTCTAGTCTCTAGTAGAAGCTTGGAAGCATGTTAAAAGAAATCAAACACGCTTACTTATTTGCTTTACCCCTCCTCTTTTCAATGCAGTTTGTATCCAGTCTTCCACAGCAGAGGGAGCTACTCCCGTTCATCCCTCCAACGGAGGGGCGCCTCTCCGCCCACCTCGGAGGGTGCAGGGTTGCCCCCATCGAGGAGCCATGGTGCGTCACGCCGACCGCCCACGCCCACTACCGGGCACTCATGATGCTGATAAAAACCATGGAGAAACACGACCATCTGCTGAAGACGAATCTACACGCCGGAAAGAAGTCTGAGATTCGCAGGATGGATGAAGGAAGTTTGAAGGGACTGAAGGTCATTATTGAAGGGTAGGTGTGATCCTATACTATTGGCATTAGCATGAAAGATCACTTGTATTGCTGTTTGATATAAAGAATGATTTGTCAACTTTTTTATCTCATTACAAATATTTACGTCCAATTTTGTTTAACCTAACACAACGCATATATCAAGATTTCAGCTTAGTAGAATGTGCCAGAGAAAGAGGTTTTTTTAAACATCAAAATCATAGCTATTATATTATCCAAACAAAATAATACTAATTGTATGTTTTATTTTGCCTCCGCCAATTTGTTTGTGATAAAACATAAAACTGATAAAAGTGAAGGCCTTCATTTTTACTTTGTTTTCAATGTTTATAGAACTACTGGGCAGCAGTACTTGGACACCAATGGAGACCTCCACATCATGTGCAATCGGACAGCATCAAGCATCATTCGCTTCCTCTCGGACAATGCAGAGGAGGCCAGGGATCTCCAGGTAAAACACAAGAGGTATGTATCACTAGAGACCATGCATAGCCCATTCGGTAGTTGTCAGTTTGATAATTTAGTTGCCCGATCAGGCCACAAAAATTGGACTTTTTATCAGTTTGTACCCTCTATCGTATCGCACACTATCTATATTTGTCAGTATCTTTTGTCTCATCAAGTGAAATTAACTCATATCAATAAAGACTTCTAAGCGACTTCTATCTCTTGTTCCTAACTCCAATCAAGACAAAGAGGGAGTTGCTGTTGATCGTGCATTGCCTGGAAGAACTGGAGCTAGCCACTCTGACCCGCAGCCTGGCTGTGTCTCCTTCTAGGCTTCTATCTTTATATCACTGCCTTTATCTGTCCCTCAATCACTTTTTCACTTTCTCTCACTTTTGCTCAATTGATTTTACTGCCTGTTGTGTCTTGTGCAATGAAATCTCACACATTTTTTCTTTTTGTTCTCCTCTACTTTATAGCCTAAGAGGCATCATTGTTCGTGGCTCATTGCCTAGATGAACAGGAACTAGCCTCTTTGGTCACATATTCCATTTATCGTCCCCTATATCTCTGTGTCTCATCTTTCCATCTTTCTTTCATCTCTACAGTGAAACAAAGGAAGAATCATTGATGATCGCCCACTGCCTTGAAGAACTGGAGCTGGCCACTCTGACCCGCAGCCTGGCCGTTTCTCCGTCCCAGATGATCACGTGCTGTAGACAGCTTCGGGACAATCCCCTGCGACTCGGAGTAGTGGTCAGTGCCCTAAACATCCAAGTTGATCATCACTATGCTCTCGCAAGAGATGGAAATATGCGGATACCATGGAACTGGAAGCAGTGAAGTAGCCATTTATAATCACTAATAGACGATCAAAATATCAAAATGCCCTAAACAACAACCTCCTGCGAGATAGAGTAGTGGTCAGCGCTCTGAAGATCCGATTGATCATCGCTATGCTCTGCAAAGGGATGGAAACATGCGGATACCATGGAACTGGAAGCAGTCAATTAACTTTTTCTGATGACTAATAGACGATCAAAATATCAAAATGCCTTAAACAACAACCCCCCTGAGCATTGGGGTAGTGGTCAGTGCCCTGAACATCCAAGTTGACCATCACTATGCTCTTGTAAGGTTTGGAAACATGGGGTTACCCTGGAACTGGAAGCAGTTAATTAACTGTTTCTAATGGCTTATAGACGATCAAAGTATAGAAGTGCCCTAAATGACAATACCCTACAACTTGGAGTAGTGGTCAGCGCCCTAAATATCCAGCACCGGTTGACCATCACTATGCTCTACAAAGGGATAAAAATATGCGACACCCTGGAACTGGAAAAAATGAAAATCTACATGCCCTTTTCAAGACCCAGTGAAGACCCAAAAGACCATCAAAATATCATCCAAATTCCCTCAATGATCTAAATGTCCTTTTTATGACAAATATACAGTAAAAATATCATCAAAATGCCCTCGGTGGTTGACCCACTGCAACTAAAGGTGATGGTCAGGGCCCTAAGCTTCTTAGAAGTTGACTATTATTACACTCTGCAAAGGGATAGAAATATGCGCATATCGTGGAATTGGGGGCAGTGAATTAACTGAATCTACATGTGAATCTACACGTCCTTTGAATGCCTAATGCTGGCCCAATAGAAAATCAAAATATAATTGAACTGCCTTATATAATTGCATAGTTTGTCTCGACATCATTAAGCAAGGAACACATACATTGTAATACGGTGAAACATCATTATAACCAGAACCTTGGGTCAATTGAATCTACCTCGTTGTATCAGTGATTAAAAACAGAAAAGTAACCTGTGAAATTATCTCGTTATAACAGAGCTCGTTAAAAAGAGGTTCCACTGTATGAAGGTGAACCGGTCTATTCTACAGAATTATGGAGAGAATGAGATATAATGAGTACATATATAATGAAATAATTACAAGAACATGCAGTGAGAAATTGATTGTCTGATGTGCTATTTTTCTGTGTGAAAGTACCACTTATTTTGAATGTGGTACTTATGAAATCTTACTCCATCACAATTGGGAACCAGTTTTTCTATGTAGTATATGAAATTTCATAATTTAGCAGCCATTGGGTTAAAACGAAGTAATTATTCTAATTCTAGCCTCATGAAATGTATTAATTTGCTGTGGTACTTCCAGATGTTTACATCTTCATGATATTATCTGCCAACAATGACTTAATAGACTGTATTCAAATATTGAAATAGTACTGTAATTTCATACAAACTGAACTCTCTTATCTAAAGGCGTTCCTCAAAAGTAGCACAGTCCTATTGGCCAATGGTCACTGAAAATAAGCTTCTTCATCAAATTACAGTAAACTTTTAAATGTGGCAAGTTTTTATTTAGTGCATCCTTTTTCTAGACTCTCTACTATGTGCAATACTATAAGAGGGTTAACGTGTGTTTTTCTTGCCTCTGCCAAAAAATGGCTGAAGGAATTATGTTTTTATGATTGTCCGTCCTTAATCATTCTGTACAGTTTGTGTGATAGCAATTCCTCAAGAACCATTGGACAGATAAATATCAAACCGTATTGAGCTAATAAATGTATATGTTTTAGAGGACATGAGATCAAATTTTGCAGGGCTAAAATACATTATATGTGCTAAAAAAATAATTATTGTGATATACAATGTATCAATGTAGCAGTTAACCAATTGAAATCTAACTTGGTGCTTGTTCATGTATTTTGAGGATGTAATATTTTCATATGATTTGGCGAGTTGTTGGGTCAAAGGTCACAAGGCTGATAACATGATATATGATATCAAGAACCGTTTGATAGATTTTCATCAAACCTAGTTCGTACTTACACCTCGGAAGAAGATAATCTTTATATTATTTTAGTCATTAGGTCAAATGTCACTTAGTATAAAATAGATGCATGTTTTTTTTACTGTGTAGTCAAGATTGCTTTAGATTATATCTCATTTTGTATAGCTTATAAAATGTTGGCATTTATGTAAAATGCAAAGTGTATTTTCATATTTTAAAGTTATCTGTATGTATGTATCATGCAATAAATTTTCAATTATATCAAATTTGTGTTCCCGTGTTGATTATATCATTATCATAGTACTGGATCCGTTTAATTGGGGAGGCGTATTCAGAGCATTTTTTAACCCATTTAACTAGAGTGCCCCTATTAAATGGAAATAATGTCCTTATTTAGTAAAATCTTACCATATAAACAAGACTGGTACCCCGGCGGAGACCTCTGAAATATTGAAATTGAAATAAATGTACTCTTGCCAGTTTGGATTACAATGTCATATATATACAGTATATGAAATGTACTACATGTACATGAAGTGGCAAGGGGGGGGGGGGGGATTCACAAAGATTGCAAGTTGAACATTTTAACTTCCACCCTAACGTTTGTCTGCAGTAATCCCTAAACCCTATTGATTTGTACACATCAATGGGGATTACTGCAGTTATGTGGAAAGTTAATTTTTTACTTATACTGTAAGTTTAACATTATGGAAAGCCATTTGTAGCCTCCAAATAAAAATAAAACATTGAGAAAAAATGCACATATTTGAGACATGATAATAGAAAAATAATGGTTATACAAATTTTTATGTTTTATTTAAAATACAATTAATTTTGTTTTAAATTATACAAAGCAATAAATGGCCTATAATTTTATGCCCAACTTAGAATTTAAAGGTACCGTTGAGTATTGGTATTTCCCGAAGTGCCCCCCAATATTTTTTTGTGAGATAATGAAAAACTGACTGTCAATACAATTTTAATTACAGAATAAACTTGATTTGATCAAAATCGGTTCAGAAACGGCTGAAATATCGATAAGTATATTTTTATTCAAAAGATTCTTCACCAGTAATCACCGGGGGATATTTAGACTTTTTAGAAAACAATTTTAAAATGCTTAAAGACTACTTGAAAAAAAAATCTGAATAGGTTTTTAAAAAGTCGTTGATATCTCTATTTAATCATTATTTTAACAAAACATTAAATGCACAATTTTGTATGAAAAATGGCTAAAACCAGTGATTTTTTTAAATAGCGCCCTCTTGAGTTGTAATGGCTCTTTTTGAATGATAACAGGGGTTTTACTTAGTCGTTTGTAATTGTGTATACTTTTCGAGCATGGTGAAATTATAACTATTACTTTGTACCGTAATGGTGCAGGTTTTGGTTAGACTGTCCGTTAGGGACAGCCGTGTTGCCATTTTTCTATTGGCCCGTTAAGGACGTGCACAGTCGTGATGCGCAGTGTACTCCATACAGTTACGTGCTCTTACGTTTTTTACTTAGTAAAACTGCTAACAAAAGTATAGTTTGTAGCCTAAATCCTCCTACAACTTTTAGTGTCACTGGTGTCAACAAAAATATGATACAACTACATAAACAAGTGACAAATATCACAAATATTTCACCAGTTGGATAACTCCAGCGAGAAAACACCAACTAGATTGGCTGAGTGACGATGTGCCAGGGGTGTCGATCCTGGGGGGGCAGGGGGGGCGGTCGCCCCCCCAATGAAAATATTGGGGGGGCGAACATATCATTTCGCCCCCCCAATAATTCCGAAAATGAGGAAGAAAAAAATCGAGTGATATAATACCAAAGAGGGGAAAGACACATTTATCAATAATTAATCTTCAAAATAGCCGTTTTTTAGTTTGAAAAGGACTGTAAATCTCTTTTTTGCCGCGCGCTTCGCGCGCATACAGTTTCTCATATTGCAAGTTTCATTTGGATTGCGGGAACTCACCTTTTGAAATGTGTTGGGCAGCGTAATTTCTCAAACGCACACCTCAAACGAAGTTTATTAAACCCTCATCTATAGATAGCACAACGTCACAGAAAATAAAATAATCTCGGTACATATGCGCTGAATGCAAATCAAATTGGAATATCATGTCCCCCCACATTTGAAAAAGGAGCAGATTGTCCCCCTCCCTTTGTCATTATGTATGTTTGGTTCCATACTTTATATTATACTTCATATTACGTGAAATTTCTGTCTCAGGTGTGCACCAAATCGCACAATTTCACGCCCAAAAATACAAAAGCTCCCTACTGTGGGAGGGGGACACCCCCTCCCACACCCTCCCCCGCTCGGTCGCTTCGCTTCCTCGCAATGTCTCCCCTACACTTTTGAGAAATTGTTGACGCCCTTGCTTAGTTTCATGGGAGCCCAATGCCGTAAGACTATATCGATGGCTCTATAGTATACATGATCACGTGCATCAATCTCATGCAAGGCTCAGTCTTTTCCTCGCTATGCCCTTTAAAAATACGTTATGAGTAGGTTCATTATTTTATACAATTTTAACACCCATGCTAGGAGCAAATGTCTGAAATCTAAAAGTGTCCGGGGGCTCCGCCCCCTGGACCCCCATTATTGTCCCCAAATGTGGGTGTCCCCCAAAGTCAAGACACTTTCAATGAGCGCATAATAAAACTTCCGGGCATGCCAATGTGGGGCTTTTAGCTCTCTCAGTGGTCACTCTGGAAAATTTTTCAAATTTCGCCCCCCCAATCTCAAAAACGGATCGACACCCCTGCGATGTGCAATCAAACTATATAATATGTTTATGGATATTTCAGCCGTTTCTGAACCGATTTTGTTCAAATAAAGTTTATTCTGTCATTAGAATTGTAAGTCCTTTCAAATGTGACAGTCAGTTCACAAAATATTTTGTTGTGAGATAATGAAAAACTGACTGTCACATTTGAAAGGACTTACAATTCTAATGACAGAATAAACTTTATTTGAACAAAATCGGTTCAGAAACGGCTGAAATATCCATAAACATATTTGATTGCACATCGTCACTCAGCCAATGCTTATCATGAGATCTAGTTGGTGTTTTCTCGCTCGAGTTATCCAACTGGTGAAATATTTGTGATATTTGTCACTTGTTTATGTAGTTGTATCATATTTTTGTTGACACCAGTGACACTAAAAGTTGTAGGAGGATTTAGGCTACAAACTATACTTTTGTTAGCAGTTTTACTACGTAAAAAACGTAAGGGCATGTGTATGGAGTACACTGCGCATCACGACTGTGCACGTCCTTAACGGGCCAATAGAAAAATGGCAACACGGCTGTCCCTAACGGACAGTTTGGTTAGTGTGGGGCCTATGCGTCCCAAGCGAGAACCAAACATTCATAGCTTTTACGAATTATTCATCTCTAGCGACAGTGACATCGATCGATGAATCATGATGAAGTTTGCAGCAGTAGTAGCGGGGATCACATTGATGCTGATTGTAGATGTACAACTCACTCACAGTTATCAAGATGTCTTGAAATATAGAACCTGGAAACTGGAAGGCTGGAACAAATCTCCGGGTTTTAAAGCACGTATCACGCAGAGCGGGCTCAACTTCTGTAAGTCGCATATTTTTATGTCATTTAATCATGTTACTATAAGTCTACTGAGGTTTTCTCCCGGGGGGGCCACTTAACTATATTGCTGTACACACGCGCGACCACAGGTTTTTCAAACCCACCCTAAACAAGTTTTATCCATTGGTCAAATTTATACCCTATTCAAGTATTTTCGCGTGCTTTTTTGACAATTTTGCCCCCTAAACAAGTATAACCCATAAAACATACCCCTAAACAAGGTCTACGTCAATTGCTCTCAAAGAAACAAGTTTGGAGAAAAAGATACACTAAACTATTTGTTTAACTCCACAAACATACCCTTTTTTTTCTTCTAAATTTTGGCCTTTTTGACACCCTAAACGCGTGACGCGCCATGATCGGCAAAAAGTACCCTTTTTACGCGTTTTTCTGGTCGCGCGTGTGTACAGCAATATAGTTGAGTGCCCCCCCCCCCCCGGGGGTTTTCTGTCTTAAAGTTTTGATTTTATGACCAAATTATGTAGTATTTTAAATATTGTGTAAAAGACATTACTATTCAAATATGCATTCTTGTATCGAATGCTCTCATGTTTAATTCGCGTACAACCGCATGATCCAAAAGAATACACAATTCGTACTTCAATTTTTTTAATTTCAAAATTGAATTGAATTGAAAATTACCGCGGATCAAAATATACTGAACATTCTAAATCATGAATTGTTTACGAATTTATATCGGCCTATACAGGGTGGCCCAAAAAAAACGGAACGGGGCACTTCCCAAAATATAGTAACAAATGTATTATGTCCATCGGATAGAGTGTCTTTTCAAATGAACAACGATACCAAGAACAGTCAATTTGGTCGTGTAGTTTATGTTTTAGGGCGCTGTGGGTGACATGTCAGGTTCTCTTTTTTTGTCAATTTGTATTGAGCCAGCGCTTGATGAATCGCACGAACCGCCGTTCATAGCGTTGAGCATCACGCACTATTGTTAGTGTGCACTCAGCCGTGTGCCGAGAGAATGGGCATGGTATTACGGGCAAGGATTGCGGTTAAACTGGCATTGACTAGGTCGAAATCGACATAAATCGGCACCTGACATGGTCTCACTCACAGCGTCAAAAACGACCTGACCAAAATTACTGTTCTTGGTATCGTTTTTCATTGGAAAATACACCCTATCCGATGAACATAAACATTGTGGTATTATATTTTGGGAAGTGCCCCGTTCCGTTTTTTTGGGGCCACCCTGTATACCGTTAATAATTGCAAACATTTGATGAATGCGCGATACATAAACTATGTACATATACCATGACGGCATTGTTATGGTCTTAACTTCCTCATTCGAAGAAAAAAATCCCCTTATTTTGTTCTCACTAAATGATATTTATAATTATGAAATCGATTTTCAGTGCAGCTCGTATGTTTATATATAAGCTTATGAGTACGATGACATGAGGTATACTTATAGATGTATAATACAGTGTACATTATAGTTCAATATTACTTTGGAAGGGAAGATCCCATACCGTTCCTTGAAGTATCAACTTGCCAGAGAAGTATTATCTACCAAGCTTATGCTGCGGGACCGCCTTACATATAACATTCTAAAATGCCCTTACATGGAGTGAGATTGTAATTGTTTGTCATTTTGTTTGCCATGCATGTTAAGTCACGTATTTTCCATTGAAGCTCTTCGTAATTAATAATTTATCCAGTTACTTATTCATCAGTTCAGTGAGGTGTATAGGGGCACATAGTTTTCTCCATAAATATTACTAACGGTCATGAAAGGTTTTTCTTGTCATCTCTGTATTACATGTATCTACCAATTCCCCAAATAATCTGTAGGATAAACGGGTGACGTTCCCCTGATGCCGCATGTAGATATTAACTGTCGTAGGAGGGTGCCGGGATGTTCCCGACAAAAAAATAACATCATTTATAATATGTTATACAAATTAACATTCTCCTACAGGCGCGCCGGAAGCAGTTTTGGATTGGGGGGGGGGGGGGGAGCAAAACCCTAAGGGGGCTCACGATTTATGTGTTTAGGGGCTCATTCCCAACCACACTCACAGAGTTGCCAACTTTGAGCCAGAGGTGCGAGTGAGACATTGGGCCGTATGCATAAAAACAAGCAATTGCTTATAAGCAAATGCTTTAAGCACAAGCAAGAGCTTGTCAAGCAAAAGATCAAGTTCAAGCAATTGCTTAAATTCGTATGCACAAGCCTTTGCTTGTGCTCAAACCTTTTGCTTGCACTGCCTAAGCAATTGCTTACGTGTTGGACAAAGGATCGTTACGGTTGTGCGAACATCGCACTGCAGGGCAACAACGCTTCGTGCCCGACCTGGCAGCAGTACTTTTTATTACGCAAATAGGGGGGAAACAGCGCGGAGCATCAGGGGGGTTTCTGTGCAGATCGATGGACAAAAATTGCCATAAAAAGTCTAAAATAACAGGAATTTGATCACAACATAACCTCTGGAATATGGAGCTTGAAATCATCCTGAAACGGTACGAAAAATTGATCCTTAATCGCGAATGCCCTGAGTGAGCAAGAGCTCAAGCTGGTCTGGATGTGCTTGAAAAAACGCAAGCAATTGCTTATCAATACAAGTAAAAGGTTCGTTTTATGCATACGGTTTTAAGCAATTGCTTGTTTGGTAAGCAATTGCTTACGAGCAGTAAGCAATTGCTTGTGCTTGTAAGCAAATGCTTTTGCTTGCAAGCAATTGCTTGTTTTTATGCATACCGATTCAAGCAAAAGGCTAGCACAAGCAATTGCTTGTTTTTATGCATACGGCCCATTGCGAGGATAAAGCGACCAAGCCCGAGGGGGCGAAGTGACTGATCGGAGTCCCCCCCCCCCCCCCCCCCCCCCCCCCGGTAAGGAGCTTTTGCATTTTTTGACTTGAAATCGTGCAATCTGGTGCATAAAAACATGATCCAACAACATAGCTTACAGCCAAAAATGAGTCCCGAGGGGAGCGAAGCGACCGAGGGCTGGGGCAGAGCCAGAGGGGGAGGGTTTGGGAGGGGGTGTCCCCCTCCCACGGGGAAGATTTGGCATTTATATATTTGAAATGGTACAATCTGGTGCATAAAAGCATTAACCATTTGCCACAATATGTACGTTCCAACAACATAGCTTACAGCCCAAAATGAGTCCCGAGGGAGCGAAGCGACCGAGGGCTGGGGTTGAGCCAGAGGGGGAGGGTTTGGGAGGGGGTATCCCCCTCCCACGGGGAAGATTTGGCATTTTTATACTTGAAATGGTACAATCTGGTGCATAAAAACATAAACCATATGCCACATTTGTATGATCCAACACATAGCTTACAGCCAAAAATGAATCCCGAGGGAGCGAAGCGACCGAGGGCTCGGGCAGAGCCAGAGGGGGAGGCTTGGGAGGGGGTATCTCCCTCCCACGGGGAAGATTTTGAATTAATATACTTGAAATGGTGCAATCTGGTGCATAAAAACATAAACCATTTGCCACATTATGTATGATCCAACAACATAGCCCAGCCCAAAATGACTCCCGATGGAGCGAAGCGACCGAGGGCTGGGGCAGAGCCAGAGGGGGAGGGTTTGGGATGGGGTATCCCCCTCCCACGGGTAAGATTTGGCATTTATATACTTGAAATGGTGCAATCTGGTGCATACAAACATAAACCATATGCCACATTTGAATGATCCAACATCATAGCTTACAGCCAAAAATGAGTCCCGAGGGAGCGAAGCGACCAAGGGCTCGGGCAGAGCCAGAGGGGGAGGGCTTGGGAGGGGGTATCTCCCTCCCACGGGGAAGATTTTTGCATTTATATACTTGAAATGGTGCAATATGGTGCATAACAACATAAATCATTTGCCACATTATGTATGATCCAACAACATAGCCCAGCCCAAAATGAGTCCCGAGGGAGCGAAGCGACCGAGGGCTGGGGCAGAGCCAGAGGGGGAGGGTTTGGGAGGGGGTACACCCCTCCCACGGCGAAGATTTGGCAATTATATACTTGAAATGGTGCAATTTGGTGCACGTCACACAAACAGCCAGAGCAATAACAGCCTACACAGGAACTACGTGGACCGGTACAGAAAAAATCCACCCGAGACGTACCATACGCAAGTTACACAACAAACTAATTTGTTTGCGCGCGAAGCGCGCAGCGAAAACGTTTAATGGATGTATAACTTAGTTTTTTAAACGTTAGAATTAACAAGTATTTGGCTGATACATTTAATGTTTTCTTTCCTTTTTCTTCTTTCTTTCTTTTCCTTTCTTTTCTTTTTTTTTTAGGGGGGGGGGGGGCTTTTTTGGGGGCAAAAACGCGTTTTGCCCCCCCACTTTTTGGATTGGGGGGCGGGCCGCCCCCCCCCCCCCTGCCCCCACTTCCGGCGCCTATGTTCTCCTATATCGTTATCGTGACTCGTAGGCATGGGCGTCGATCATGGGGGTGGGGGATGGGGGGGGGGGATATATCCCCCCCCCAATATTTCAGGGGGGGGGTGGCCTGTATTATCACCCCCCCCCCCCCCCCCCAACATTTGGGGTTCAAAAGTATAAAATAACGTTGAAATAAAGGAGCATTGCCCCCTCTCATTCATAATGTGAAAGTTGTTACTATAGTACCACTTTTGATAGTGCTAAACTGCCCAAATCCAAAATCTTCCAGGGCTGTGCCCCCTGGAACCCCCATTAAGGTTATTTCACCAGTCCCGGCCCTGTACTCATTGAATAATTTTATTCAGGACTTCTCTCTTGGCACACTTTCAGGCGATTCTGGCCCACTGAAATCCCAAAGCTTCCGGGGGCTCCGTCCCCTGGAACCCCAATAAACTGCCCAATATGGGTATCCCTTGACTTATTCTATTCAGGGTTCCATCAGGATGATTGCAATCTATGTATCTATCAGGCTAAATTTCATCCATACTTGGACAAAACCCTCCTCATAACATGATGCTTGCAATATGCACTTAATAATCTTCCAATTTCTAAACTTGCTAAATTTGCTAAATCAAAAGCTAACTAACTAAAGAATAGTTAACTGTATATTTACATACATAGACAACATCTTTATATCTGGATATTACAAATCCCAAAGCTTCCGGGGCATCCCATTGACTGATGATATTCAGGGTTCCATCAGAATGCTTGCAATCTATGTATCTATCAGGCTAAAGTTCATCTTGGACAAAGCCCACCTCATAACATGACGCTTGCAATGTGCACTTAATAATCTTCCAATTTCGAAACAGCTAAATTCATAGCTTTTGGGGCCCCCTATGCCCCCCCCCCCCCCCCCTCAGTCATAAAAACCCGGGCACGCTGCTGGGTTGTCGCTTCGCTCCCTCGCCAGACATGCCAGAGGTGGTCAAAATGACGTATCATCCCCCAATGGCGAGAAGAAATCGACGCCCTTGCTCGTAGGGGTGAGACATATGGCTTTTTAGAGGAACATATTGAATTTATGATATTTCAGTTGAAATCAATTGACCTTGTTACACCAATTATTGACTCGCATTTAAATAATAAGGCCCCGTTGCAGAAAGAGATACAACTGACTTTAAGTTGTAATTAATTGCAAGTCAGAAAATATGCGTATTTCAACCAATTATGTTTGCGAATTTAGAAACATGATCTGACTAACAATTAATTGCAACTTTACAATCGATTGCATTTCTTTCTGCAACGGGGCCCAAGTTACAAAACATGGTGTACTCTTAGCGCGAGATGTGGGCAACCACAAAGTCATATTATACAGATGTAAACTGGTGGTAGAGGGAACATCACTAAATGTTTCTCTCCGAGGGATTTGAAATGCTATTGAGTGGAGATTATAAGTCCCGAGAAGTCATTGTGACGTCATAATACTAGAATCTCCCTCTCTTTAATCGTGATGTCATAATACAATCTCTCTTACATACAAAATGGAGCATAACACCAGCTGTAATCGATAGCATCGGTTCTGTGTTTGCCATAGGTCTAAACGATCGAGAGTTCTCCTCTATCGATATATCCCGGCTCTTGGAATCGTGTTACATAATGAAATATGTTAACATCACATGAATGAGGAGAGCCAATCAATGATTCGTATTGAACCAAGTCAGATAACATAACGTAATGTTCTATTTAGTGCGAGATGTGGGCATCCAGATGCTGGACAAGGAAGTGAGCTCGATCACCATCCCGGACATCCACGGCAAGGCCGACGTCAAGGTCGGAGATATCTACTATGACGTCACAAAGTAAGCTTACATATTTAAAAATTGAATCGCTGTATGCCACTTCTCTCATTACCGTACACTGTTAAAACGCTGTGTAAACAAATTCAACAACTCGTTGAAATGTTTCAACAACCGCTGTTTGACATATGAACCATCAAACTGTGTTGAAAACATTCAACAATCCCAGTTGTTTAAAGTTTACACAACTGTTGTTTTAATTTGTTCTACAACTGTTCTACAAACTGTTTAGAATAAATTTCAACAATCCCGTTGATGAAATAGCAAATACAAAACAAGATATAAAAGCGGCAAGGGTAGGATTCGAACCGGGGGTCTTTGGTTATAAGTCTCACCTCTATCGACTGCGCTATCTCGGTTCGCTTGGTTTGCGAAGGGGCAAAAGAGGTTTTGAGGCGGTGATTTTGCGGTCGAAACTATCACGTGATTTAACACGTTTCATCAACGCTTGAAAAATGGCGCTTCACGCAACCCTTCTTCATACAAACTTATCATGCTACACCTAAAGTTGTATGAACAGATTTAACAACCGTTTTTACACAGCGTTTTTTTTACACAGCGTTTTAATATCATCATAATCAACTCAAATCATTACGTTTTACTTTGACACCCACTTCCCGATCTCTCTCCATTTCTCTCTCATTATTAATCGACGATCGGATGTCTCTAAGATGCTCCACGCTCCTTGTATTACTAGGCAAATATGGACAAAAATATCAATGTAATATTTAGTGAAACTCTCCAACAGTTCTCTTCGCCATGCATCCTGACTGATAATTGAAACATAAACGGATAATACTCGCCTTTATCTCTATTATTATGACAATGAAGTGGAAATAAGCATTATCATCGACCAGCATACACATATTCATGTTTCAATGGCACCTCGAACTAACTTTCATTTTACGTTATACACAATATAAGGCAAATCAAATGTCAACGTAACAAGAAAAAAATCAGTGGACCTGGGCCCCGTTGCAGAAAGAGATACAATCGATTGTAAGTTGCGATTAATCGTAAATCAGATCACGTGTTCTAGATGCGCAAATCTGATTAGTTGAAACGCGTACATTTTCTGACCGATCAATCGTATCTTACAATCGATTGTATCTCTTTCTGCAACGGGGCCCTGGTGTGATAAAGAATATTATAAAATATATTGTGCTACTCGTCAGTAGTATTATTTTGCAAGTACTGCTTATATGAATATACATTTTAAAATAGATAGTAATCACTGCATCCTTTTTTCTCTAATCACGGTAATCATCGACCAGCATACACTTCGCTTCGTTTGGTATCCCGACCTCGTCCCTGACCACCAACCCAACGATTGGGGGTCTTTCTCTCTCAACGAGCGGCGTCTATCTCACCGTCAATGGTCACTGGCATTACGAAACACACGGATTGTAAGTTCATACCGGTGTAGGGGGGGGGGGGGGGGGGGGGTGGGGGGAGGCTGAGGTGTCATACACGAATGTCTTCAAGCCCGTTTCCGGCTGACTAGCAACAACAAACAAACATGCAAACAAAGTCCTCGCCATTAAAGGAGGGGTTCGGACGATTTCCAGGATTTACCAATCAAAGAAGCAATATTTTTAAAACATATTGCCTTTGTCCCGACGAAGAAAGACCAACTGGATCATTCACAATCACTTTGGGACTAAATAAGATAACAGTTCTTGATCGAATCTGCCGCCAGTGGGATCTATCCCAGCATGCAATTTTCGTGACGTTGATGCCTCACTTTGCTGCCAATACAAAGCAAAGTGAGGCTGGCGCGTCACGCGACCACGTGATAAAAATCGGAAGCGTACAGAAAATAGACGATGAATATCCAAAATTGCAGACACAAAACAATAGAGTATAAATCATCCTGATAGGATATTTTTTTGATAAAAATATATTACCAATGAGTAATTTTTTTAGATTCTGGTACATTAATTTTGAAAACGTCCGAACCATCCCTTTAAGCTGCTTGAAACAAAAAATGCCCGAAGATGACAAGATTTTAGCCCGAATATGATCATGTTTGCACAAGTTACATGGTTTTGCCCGAATATGGCGATTTAAAAAAACTTTTACGCCTATATATTTAAGATTTCAGTTGCCACTGGCATTATGAAACACACGGATTGTTGGTTCAGGGCTACGTTGCATTAATAGGCGGAGGGCCAAAGTCGAAAAAGTGACTTTAGGTTGCCAGATCTCCACAACAAGTTAAAACCAATTTTAATTGCAAGTATTTTTAATGAGACAAAATAACTCAGAGGTCTACCTCAAAAAATTTGTTGCGAACACCTCCAAATCCAAGATGGCGTCCAAAAAGGCAGCCGTTTTGACTTGCTATAGATAATTGGCGAAATTTACCAAAGGACACCGGAAATCAGCATGATTTTGCCGTCATATTAAAGACAATGACATTTCCTATAATCTGATACCAAATACCATGGGGTTCTGGATATGTAACACGGTAATTTTTGGCCCCAAACTCAAATTTTAGGAATTTTTCCCCAAAATATGAAATTATTGATTTACATAATTAGGCATAAATCAATAATTGTATTAAGAGTTGAATTAATACTTTTCAGAAAACTGACCAATTATATCGACAATACTCTGTGAAAATTTAAAGTGTGTACTGTATCTGCACAAAAAGTTATTATACTTGGAAGTCAGCATTTGATATCGACAAAACTGGTAGTTTTGCATGATTTCTCATGCTATACAGGGTGTCTCAAAATATTTAATCTTGATTATAGGACTTGTGTACCAAATAATTGCGTCAATCTCTTGAACAAATAAAAAAAAAAACAATTTCCTTTAATATGATGAATATTCTACCATAATTTTGTAATCCGCGTAGATGTCGTGTCTGTCTTGTATTTGTTTAACTGCATTTATGATAAATCAAGCGCTAAAAATTAACTTAATTCCACTCCCCATGGAGCATTCCAGTCAGCTGCATACTGACGCGCCTGCCATGCATATTGCAAATTCGAATCATACTGGGTGCCCATGATGTTTTTAAAACATTGTCAAGATCATGTTCATTATCTTGAGAAGCTAACACCAACCGCATATTTATTTTTTGTGCACTACACTGTACTCGTGTAACCATGGTAACAGCAGCCGATTATGGACAGAAATATACTAAATCACCAATGATTTATTTATATTACAAAAACCTAAAATTAGCAGGTAAAGGGTGTCATTTCACATGTGTTTTTGATTTCCTTCATGTTCACGGGAAAATTAGTGTGCATAATGCGGCTTGTAGTAGCCAGATATATGATTTATTGTATTTCTATTGTTGTTGTTACTATGGTTACAAATATACACGGTGGTACAAAAAGTTAGTCAACGATAAACATAATAGCCTATTCAAAGTTTTCTTCGAAACCTGAAAAAGAATTTGCTGTCTAGCTAACTGTGGTGTTCCGAATAATATACCGAAATAATGTATCATCAAGCGTAATCATGTTAAAAAGTCATCCAGATATGGTCGGTCCAACTGTGAAAGGACGCGCGCCTTGCATTCGAATATTGCACTAAATATAATGCACTTTGCATGATTGATTTATTATACATGCAGTGAAATTACCGATACACTATTTTCGTGTACTGCAAACCGATGGCGGCATATTCATGACATAAAAGAAGAAAACTGAAGGTTTTGTTAAAAACGGGTATAAACAATATGTCATTATTCAGAAGCATTTCTTGAATGAAGTCCGTATTAACAATAATTACATTTGTTGAGGCACCCTGTATATATAGTGTTCGAAATCGTACAAAATTGCTGTATTTGTCGATATCAAATGCTGACTTCCAGTTATTATAACTTTTTGTTCAGATACGGTACACACTTGGAATTTTTACAAGGCATTGCTGATATGACTGGACAGTTTTCTGAAAAGTATTAATTTAGCTCTCAAAGCAATTATAGATTTATGCCGAATTATGTAAATCAATAATTTCATATTTTTGGAAAAAATTCCTAAAATTGAGTTTGGGGCTACAAATGACCATGTTACATATCCTGAAACCCATGGTGTTTGGTATCAGATTATAGGAAATTTTATTGTCCTTAATATGACTGCAAAATCATGCTGATTTCAGGTGTTTGTTGGGAAATTTCGCCAATTATCTATAGCAAGTCAAAACGGCTACTGTTTTGGACGCCATCTTGGATTTGGAGGTGTTCGCAACAAATTTGTTGAGGTAGACCTCTGAATTAATTTATCACATTAAAAATGCTTGCAAATAAAATTGGTTTAAACTTGTTGTGGAGATCTGGCAACCTAAGTCCTTAAGGAAGCCACTTTTTCGACTTAGGCCCTCCGCCTATAATTGCAAAATTGCAATTGATCGTAATAGGCGCTATATCAATCGAACCTATTATTATTATTAATTGCAGTTTTACAATGGATTGCAACCCTTTCTGCTGCGGGCCCCTGATCTTCAAATAAGGCGAAGTCACGGTCGATCTAATCGAAGGGCATAGTGGTATCGAAGGACAGGGCACTACATTTAAGGACAATAATTTCTAGGTGTATATAATTATATAGCTTACCAAGGGAAGCACTCGAATACAAAGTGTGAAACTCTTACTTTTTAATTTCAACATCGCTTTCTAATTATTTTATGATAATTATTGTGAACCCGAAATAATTTTCCATTGACATGGACCAATACAATACTGAACTGAATTGAATTAAATCGAATTCTACTTGCATACACAATGAAAACTGAAACATCTTTCGAAAATAATTACCCGAAACAGAAAACAGTTGTGATGAGAAGAAGAAATGACAATAGCCCATTATATTTGTATTAATAGTTAATTTGTTTAAATAAATTTCTATATATTCTTAGATATGACCAGAAACCACTTAGATATTGCCATGACTTGCCATCTTGTGGGTTAATAGCATGAATAAATAATATATTTAACAATGAAACTCTTTGTCCGTTATTTACTGTTATGAAACCAGTAGCACTTGATAATAGTGCACTGGCAATTACTTGTGCACTTTGTTAACAATTATTTATCAAATAAGCTTTTCAAAATTACACGCGTGTCCCTGGACGATTTTGTTTCACTATCATTAAGAAGAAGACAATACGACGACTTACCGCTCTGGGGTAATTAAATACAAATATTCTCCGAATATGACTATTACAGATATAATTACGAAAGTTTCAGTTTCTTGACGAAAATCAAGAATGACAAATCAAAAAAACTAAATTGCTTTATGATTGAATAATCATAAAACTCACGATTGAATAATCATAAAACTGATTAAAATGACTAAACAAAAACATGTAATGTTTAATTCACTGATTTGTTTAATCATTAAATCCACCAATACAGGAATATGAACATGGAACATTCCATATTTTGATTTTCTAATGTTCTAACATTTTGAATTGTAGATAGCTGCGGAGCTTTTTAATGTACTGCTATTGTTAATTCAATTCTATGGAAAGTGGATTTAGCGCATTTTGGAACTTAGTTCTGTATTTGCTTTCTTAAACAAAAACACCCTTATTACTTATCAGAGTGTTTGCTATCAGAAAAGTACTACTATACAAACAAGAACCCGATGTTTGACATAACATGAAGTAACGATAAGTGTTTGTTTATTTAGCTTCCAATCCGGATAATCACTGTTCCATTGAAATAGTACATTTAAATAATGTAATGATGTCATCCTCCGTGAGATTATGTCTATAGGCATATCATAAAATACATTTAACGAGAATATAACAGAGAACTACTATATAGTAAATCACATCGTGTTATTACATTTGTTGTGTTGTGCAGCATCCACATCTCAGACTCAGGGACCTTCGATGCCAGTGCTTCTTCGATTTCTCTGTCTCTAAATCTCAGGGTTGGTAAGTTATATATCAAACAATCAAACACATATACAAGCAAACAAACACACTAACAAACTAACACAAATATAAAGTAACACAAACAAGTACACACTTTAACACACATACACAGATACAAGCATAAACACACAAATAAACATACAAACACACAAACTGACACACATACACAGATACAAACACACAGACACACACAAACTAACTAACTCAGATACACGCAAAAATTAAACAAACACAAACATATAAAAACAAACAAACACACAAACTAAAACAAAATAAATCAAACAAACAAACACACGAACTAAAACAAAACAAATCAAACAAACTAACAGCAAACAAACACACACATATGTACTAACACACATATACAAGCAAGCACATACAAGCGAACACAAACAACCAAAATCAACATAAGCAGATCAAATAGAAACACTAACAGTTAGCAATAGTTCATCTTCATTATGTTTTGCATGTCAGTTAAGTTGGATTAGCATCATTGTCAAGTAATAAGATATGATAAAAAATAATAATGATAATAATAATATTAATAATAATAATAATAATAACAATACAAATAATAATGATAACAATAATAATAATAATAATGCAAATGATAATAAATGTTATTTATTTGGCGCTTAATACTGATGTTTCTAAGCGCAACTATAATAATCAATCTCTATTATTATTAAGAGCAATTACAATCGAATATAAATCAATACTATTTCAAGAAGTTTAGAATACATGGTTATAACGACACGAATGAACTGCTGGAATTTATGACTCGATTTTGCACGATAGCCGGATCAATCAGATATGCTTTTCCACATCATCAAACATGATCATCTTGATAGGTAGGCTTACTTAATACAGTTCTCTGTAGATACTGTATCTTCGATTCAAGGTTATTATTATACAAATATAGTTAACTCGAGCTAGTATTTTTGATTACTTCCACTGTAGGAGTAGATACGGCGGGTCGACCGAACATCTCATCTCTCAGTTCTGATTGCTCCTTCCACGTGGGGGGTCTGAGCGTGAAGCTACACGGGGGCGCCAGGTAAGCCACAGGAATAAATGGAGAAAGAAGATGGAGGTTGATACTGATTAACAATAATTATGATGACAATGATGATGACGACGATGATGATAATGATTATGATAAAAATACAGTTGTTGATAATGATGATGATGATGATGATGATGATGATAATGATGATGATGTTAAGTGTTTAGGACTTCTCAGATCGATGATATGACATGATTGCGACCTTGTTTGCATATTTCCCCAGCTGGTTGTACAATCTCTTCGATGACACCATAGCAGATAGCATCAAGGATTCCCTCAACGACCAGGTAAAGGCCGATATTGGAATACAACTATTGGAAAATTTGTCCTTAAGCGTTATTATTATTATTGTATTATTATTATCAGTAGATGTTGAAGAAGCAGTAGTAGAAGGGGTAGTAGTAGTAGTATTACTGTGATTATTTTTGATGGTATTATTATTATTACTTTAGTTAGTATACTTATTGTTATTGTTATACTAATCTGTAGAAGTAGTTGTGGTAGTGATCAGAAGTATAACAGTAGTAGAAGTATACATTATAAGAAGTAATAGTAGTAGTAGTAATAGTAATAGTGCTAGTAGTAGTATTATTTGTAGTAGTAGTAGTAGTAGTAGACTACTACGTCGATCACGGGGGGGGGGGGGGGGGGGGGGGGGATGCGGGGATATATACCCCCAATATTTTAGGTGGGGGGGGGGGGGTGGCCTGTATTATTATTATCCCCCCCCCCCCCCCAATATTTGGGGTTCAAAAATATATAATAACATTAAAATAAAGGAGCATTGCCCCCCTCTCATTCATAATGTGAAAGTTGATACTATAGTCTTCTTTAAACCACATTTTGATAACTAGTGCTAAACTGCCCAAATCCAAAATCTTCCGGGGGCTGCGCCCCTGGAACTGTAATCATTGAATAGTTTTATCCAGGACTTCTCTCTATGCTCACTAAAATTGAGCTAACTATACAATAGTTAACTGTATTTCCTATTTACATAGATAACATCTTTATTTCTGGATATTACTAATCCCAAAGCTTCCGGGGGCTCCGCCCCCTGGACCCCCAATAAGCTTCCCAATATGGGTATCCCAAGGACAAAGCCCTCCTCATAAAATGATGCTTGCAATGTGCACTTAATAATCTTCCAATTTCTAAACAGCTAAATCCAAAAGCTAACTAACTATATACTTACCTGTATATTTACATAGACAACATCTCTATTTCTGGATATTACAAATCCCATAGCTTCCGGGGGCTCCGCCCCTGGACCCCCTATAAGCTTCCCAATGTGTGCATCCCTTGACTAATTCTATTCAGGGTTCCATCAGGATGCTTGCAATCTATGTATCTATCAGGCTAAAGTTAATCCATACTTGGACAAAGCCCTCCTCATAACATGATTCTTGTAATGTGCACTTAATAATCGTCCAATTTCTAAACAGCTAAATCCAAAAGCTTTTGGGGCTCCTTATTCCCCCCCCCCCCCCCCCCCACCCCTCAGTCATAAAAACCTGGGCATGCTGCTGGGTTGTCGCTTCGCTCCCTCGCCAAAGATGGTCGAAATGACGTATCATCCCCCCCAATGGCGAGAAGAAATCGACGCCTATGGTAGTAGTAGTAGTAGTAGTAGTAGTAGTAGTTTGACTTGTTGTTGTAGTATAGTAGTAGTAGTAGAAGAAGTAGTAGTAGTAGTAGTGTAGTATTTGTTATTGTTGTTGTTGTTTTTGTTGTTATTGTTGTTGTGGTGGTGGTTGTTGTTGTAGTAGATGTATGAGGAGGAAGAGTGGTAAATAATTCACCAACTTACCTGGTCGATATATTGATACCATACAAACCAATTGGAAATCTTCGTTCCGTAAATAAGAACCTCTTGACTTACTTGACTTACTTGACTTATGCCGTTCACTCCAACAGTGGGTTGAGTGGTGGCATCCGCTTCATGAATCCCTGCCATTTGCGCCGGTCTCTTGCCAAGTGACTTGCCTCTGCTATTGATTGTAAATGTATTTTGGCGCAGTCTGCTCTCAGGCAGTCCGTCCATCTATTTGGTGGTCTTCCCCTTGGTCTGTTCCCCATGAATCTTAGTTCCATTGTGAGTTGGGGAGACGCGCTGGTTTCATTCGCTGGACATGTCCGAAGTCTTTTCTGGGAGATTCGGTCAATTACAGTTTGGTGAGCGTTGAGCTGTGTCCTAATTGATGTGTTTCTAATTCTGTCCAGTCTTGTTATTCCTAGTATTTTTTTTTCTGAGACATGCCATCTCAAACGTTAGTAGCCTGTTTTTATCTTCCTTCCTCTTGATATTCCATAAAACAGAGACACATACATACGGGGATCGTGGCATCGTGCATTTGCAACAGTAGCACGTCCAGGTTATGGAATGAGCTTCCCCAAGAATTGAGAGACATTACAAATACAGATTGTTTTGTGAAGTCCTTAAGGACCTATCTTTTTTTTAAATAGGCTGCACTGTAATTTATCTTTTCCTTTATTGTATAATTTTGTGTGCACCTTATGTTATATTTTGTAGGATGTAATATATTTTGTTTATTTCTAATGTACTATGTACAGATGTAAAGCGCATAGAGAGTCATTTTGTCTATTATGCGCTATATAAATATACATTATTATTATTATTATTATTATTATTATTATTATTATTATAATATGCCTATATATAGCATTTGTACGATATTGATGTTCATTTCCACATCCCCCCAGATCTGCAAGACTGTCATCGAGGAGGTGAATACGAATCTGGAGAATGAACTAAAAACCTTGAAGGGTGCGTGCAAATCATTTGTAGGACATTTACATACAATTACTCAATACTGATAAAATGTAATCATTAATCAAATCATCTATTGCAATTTTCATCTCTGCCCAGTGTATTCTAGTTGTATGGAGAAGTTGTCCATAACGATATTTTAAAATCTCATCTGAATGTAAATATATTCATAGCGTAACTCATACTTACCTCATACATTTTGATAAAGGCGTTCGATACTTTTCAAATCATGTATAAGGTTGCAATAATTCACGCCAGATTTCGAATAGGATGTTGAAGACGTATAACATCTTGTTATTTCGTTATTTCATTGCCACATTTTTGCCAGACCAATGGACATGTTTTATATATATATATTTTTAAAAACAATATGTAGTCGGTCCGCCTATCGACATTTGGTATATGATTTATTACGTCATGAGACAAATTTATATTTGTCTATAACGATACTTTAATATAATCTGAATGAACCAAACGTTTTAGTCAAGTACTTGTCAGTTCAGCCCAAGACGAAGGATCTGCCAGATTCGAAATACACTTTGACTCATATATTGCAATACTTGGGCTGTGAATTTATTATATCTATCTTTTTGTAGTGGCTTCGATAAATTATTTGATACTTTTGTTTACTATAAAATTATTAATTTGGTTGATGTTCAGTGACTGCTCCGATCGAGGATGTAGCTGAGATCGATTATTCTCTTGTCGAGAGTCCTTCCTTCAACGGGTCTGTCAATACCGCTCACAAGGTAAGCTCAATAAAACTCACAGCAGTAATTACCGTCATCAACATCATCATCACCATCATCATCATCATCACCACCATCATCATCAGCAGCAGCAGAATCATCACCATCATCTTCTTCATCTTCATCATCATAATCATCACCATCATCATCATAATCATCATCATCAAGCTCAAGTAAATTATCAGCAATTATCACCGTCATCATCATGATCAACGTATATCATACTGGTCAATATTAGTATTACCATTATCAACAACTTCACAATTGTCATTATCCCACTCTTCGTCGTCGCCATCATCATCATAGTAATCATATATCGTCAATATAAAATACAATTATAGTAAATTTTATTTACCAAACAACAACATCGTTACAAAAAATAACATAAATTACAGAGTTTTCAAAAGTAATAGAACATGATAGTTTGTAAAAAAAAGAAAAAGAACCAGCAATAGCTGAGCAGGCTAGTCGAGGCCAGTCCTTCACAATATTATGACAATATTATCATAATACAGATGCTATCATTTGTATAATTTACAGCCTATTTACAATATTTACAGAAGTAATATTATTAACTTGAATCAACAAAATAATCATCATCGTTATCCTCCTCGTCGTCATAATCATTATATTTAAGATCAATACAATCTTCATCAATATTATCATGTCTCATCATCATCAGAAACATGATCGTCATCATCGTCATCATAATTTTTTAACATCGACATCAAATTGTATGAAAAGTTACTTTTTGTCCGTAACTTTGTGAATACAATTCTTTATATATCTCATTATCTAACAGCGCATAACCCATCTCCAACAAAACTTGTCATAATCATTATCAATGTATTTTTTGCATGATTTTGCATAATGTTTTTGTTCTCGTAATAATGGGTATCGTCGCCATCCTCATCATTATACTCATTCTCATTGTTGTTATCATCATCATCATCATCATCATCATCATCATCATCATCATCATCATCATTTAAATAAGAATATTCATGGTTATCATAATTATTTTATATAGTGCAAACATCGTTAGTTGAAGTTGTAAATTGTGTAACATCGTTACAGTTTGTACATTTCTATCAATCGAAATATAATTAATATTGAATTGCGACTTAAACTGCTTTGCCTTTTGTTTGGATATGCGCAGGGCGAGGTGTATCCGATAGGCAGCAAGGCAGAGTGTCCGCTCCCCGTTCCCGCAATCCCACCCGATATGGACGCCTCCCGGATGGTCTTCCTCTGGATAACCGACTACCTGCCGAATTCCGCCGGATATGTCTTGCACAACGCCGGATTTCTAAAGTACAACGTCACTGCAGATAATGTAGGCTATGTTTTATCTAGCATTTTGGTCCATACCCATTTTAAAAGTGTAACACAAGATCACGTAGACCTAACGGTTTGCCTTGAAAAAAGCATTCCCTTATAACAAACACTATGTTTTTGTTTTACGTTTCCAATATCAGCTATATCTTAACAGTACATACATTTGCTGAATTACTTTAAAGGAGAATTCCGGACGAGTAAATACAAAATACAGTATATTGGAAATAAATCTAGGGATGTGCTTGAATATTTTCAGGATTTGACTCTCTTTGGTTGATTTCTAAGAGATTTTTCTAATGTCATTAACTCTGAGGAAATAATTAAATTGACTGCACACAATCATGAGACCCTTACGTAGCACCCTCACTTTGCTCAATTTCTTGAGTAGGCTTGAATCCGGTGCCACTGCATTGTGATCACTGCATGTGTCATTCATAATAGCCGGTCATGCAGAGCCACAAATTCAATAACCACGTTTACAGGACTTTGTGTCTATTCAAATTCCAATGAAAGCCAAACGTGTTACAATTTCGGGCAGGCAAGTATTTTCAAACGGTTCAACAATGCAGTAATGCTCAAAGGCACGGTTTAGTGGCGCATCGTGGACTAAACTATTCATGATCGAGCATTGTATTGGTCCGATCAAAAGAACACATTCGCTGCAGTGTAAAAACATAGATAGGCGCATAGTGAGGGTCGCACGTCAAAAATTGGTGCATTGTGGGATAGAACAAGCTCGCTCGCGAATTTGTGTCAAATTATAGCCAATTATAAGAACCCAAAATCATACTTTATTTATACAAAATTGTGTTTGTTGACCTAGAATATCTGTCTTTCAATCATTAGAAGCTTGAAATCGTGTGGAAGTCCACTTTAATCATGTTGGTTGTTTGATACATGTATATTCATTGTCACTTACTTCCTCCTTAATTCGCTTGCCTGGGCATGGACAGTCATGTATGTCTAATGATACGTGATTTATATGGGAATAAATATACAATAGTGCAATATGCACATTTACGATCATGCTAATTTGTAATATCCTTATTATTTTTAGATTCCCGCGGATGAAAGGAAATATCTGAACACATCCTACTTCGGCTACCAGTTCCTCATACCCGAGGTATGATTAGTAAAGTAACAGAAAATATGTCCATATATCAAAGTCCATACGTTTCTCACATTAACGTGACACCAGAATATGTCTTGTTTCTGAATAGTATTGATACGTGACGGGGATATTAAAAAAAACCGTCTGAATGATTGATATCAACGTTTCTGAAATAGACTATAGGTCTCTTACACCCATGGCATGCTGGGTAAATATGACGGTGTAATATTTATTTAAAATAGTCAAGTATGGTTTTTATTTTAATCCGGACAATTGAACATTGAATCTAGTTGAAAATAATTATTTACATTCGACATACTTGTGAAATGTCGTATAACATCAAACACCAGTAATAACAGAACAAATGTAACATTGGAATCATAAAATACAAATATACAATTTTGCACAAAAATATACTGTCTCGCACTTACACATAACATGGTAGGCCTACTAACTTTGTATGATGCAATATATGGCTAATAATATCATTACAACATATTTTATGATACAAGAGAAATGCTTTCACAAAATACTATTACATTTCTTCAACCAGATGAGTAAGAAGTACCCCAACATGCCAATGCAGATCAAACTGAACAGCACCAACCCGCCTGTCGTCACAATGAAACCTAGTGGAATCCAGGCTGTTCTCATCGGTGACTTCACTCCCTACGCTATCCTCCCCAACAAGTCTCGCGCTTATCTCTTCTCCCTCAATGTGGTAAGGAAAACAACCTATCAATCAATCAATCAATCACTCACTCACTCAATCAATCAATCATTCAATCAATCAATACATCAATATATAAATCAATCAATCAATCAATCAATCAATCAATCAATCAATCAATCAATCACTCATTCAATCAATAAATCAATATATAAATCAATCAATCAATCAATCAATCAATCAATCAATCAACCAACCAATCAATCAATCAATCAATAAATCAATATATAAATCAATCAAACAATCAATCAATCAATCAATCAATCAATCAATCAATCAATCAATCAATCAATCACTCATTCAATCAATAAATCAATATATAAATCAATCAATCAATCAAACAATCAATCAATCAATCAATCAACCAACCAATCAACCAATCAATCAATAAATCAATATATAAATCAATCAAACAATCAATCAATCAATCAATCAATCAATCAATCAATCAATCAACCAATCAACCAATCAATCAATAAATCAATATATAAATCAATCAAACAATCAATCAATCAATCAATCAATCAATCAACCATTCAATCAATCAATAAATCAATATATAAATCAATCAATCAATAATCAATCAATCAATCAATCAATCATCATTACATCTAATAATAATTATTCATATTCATGAACATGATAAAGCGCCTGATAGGAAATTACATCTCTATGCGCTTTTCAAAATAATATTACAACACACTACAGTAATAAAATTAACAAAATAAACCTATACATCAAACATACATGTAAACATTTACATACATAATATATTATAAGATTGTACATCTTACCATTATTTATTATCAAGGAGCAAATAATAAAAACAGAATCTACACAAATCTCGGTGCGTTTTTGTCAATTTCTCGATTAGGCAATTTGTCAATAGTGTCAAGGGTTGGTGCGGCACGGATTAATAAATTAGTCAATCAATCATCAATCAATCAATCATTTTTATAATTATTGTTATATATATATGTTTTAATATAGGATTTCTCGGTCAATTTCGTAAGTTGGCCACACAAATTCATTTTATGTTCATTCAATTTCGCAGATTCTGTCACCGCAGCTGTGATTTTTCGTTCAAATTCGTTTTTTAGCATTTTAATTCATAAAACGGTCATTCAAAATCATTTTGTTTTCATTCGAATTAAAACGTGCTTCTTTTTCGTAAAGTTTGCATTCAATTTAAAGCGAGACGATTTGCGATTACGTAATAACGCCTTCCGTGAATTCAAATTCGTATTTCTTTGCATACAATTTCACAAGTTTTGCAATCAAAATAAACACGTTAATCATGTCAATCTCACCCAGTATAATCATGTAACCCCGTTAGCTTAGTTCCATGCTAAATCCATTTCAAATTATACGGTTTAGTAAGCAACAAAAATTTGTACTTGTCCTCACTAAATCAACACTATTTAGCAACTGAACGATCATGTGTTAAGTAGATATAACCTAGCCACATCATCGATATAGAATTAGCATGGAACTAAGCTACTGTCTTTTATGAATATGCCCTGATATAAGTGCATGTAATGCAAGGTATATGTTCAGAGTTTTATTGTTGGAGTGGCGTATACCATCCTGGGACATCACGGGGGGGGGGGGGGGGGGTCAATACTCTATGCATTGCTTTATTTTCATGTTTTTTATCATTTATTCGGTGGTCATTATCTCTTTTATGCCATTTATATTTGTGTAAATTATATGTAGTCTTTATTTAAGATGTTCAGAACAAACTATGAGTATAAGCTCAATCACAATCTGAATCTGAATCACAATCACAATCTGAATCATAATCACAAGCACATTTACGATCATGATCATTGTTACTGTATGTGATCGTGATCGTGATCGTGATTGTAATTGAGATGGTGATTAAGATTGTGACTGAGATGGTAATTGTGACTGTGATCACGATCGTGATTGTGTGATTCAGTGTGATGGTGATTCAGATTTTGATGTGATTATGATTGTGATTGAACTTATACTCATAGATTGTTCTTAACATGTTCAATACAGAATAAATATAATTTACACAAATATAAATGGCTTCAAAGAGATTACGAACATCGAATAAATTATCAAAAACAAAACCAAACATAAAAATAAATGTATAGAGTATTGATAACCCCCCCCCCCCCCCTCACCACCACCATTGTGGTACGCCACTCCAATAAATACAACTGTAGTCTGTAAACGCACACTTTGCATGCACTTATATCATTGCATATTCATAAAAAGACACTCTTGCTTAGTTCCATGCTAATTCTATATCGATGATGTGGCTATAGGTTATATCTACTTAACACATGATCGTTCAGTTGCTAAATAGTGATGATTTAGTGGGTATACACCCCTAGTTAAGACAAATACAATGTTTGTTGCTTACCAAACCGTACAATTTGAAATGGATTTAGCATGGAACTAAACTTGCGGGGTTCTATATATGATCATACTGGGTGAGATTTACATGTTTAATTTGTTTGCAAAACGTGTGAAATTGTATGCAAAGAAACGAATTTGAATTCACGGAAGACGTTATTACGTAATCGCGAATCGTCTCGCTTTAAATTGAATGAAAATTTTACGAAAAAGAAACACGTTTTAATTCGAATGAAAACAAAATGATTTTGAATGACCGTTTTATGAATTCAAATGCTAAAAAACGAATTTGAACGAAAAATCACAGCTGCGGTGACAGAATCGGCGAAATTGAATGAACATAAAATGAATTTGTGTGGCCAACTTACGAAATTGACCGAGAAATCCTATATCTTATTTATTATTATTATTATTCTCCTTTTTTTTGGGGGGGGGGGGGGGGGGAGGAGGGGCAACTTTATCGAAAGAGACTATGCACATTTTTGTGGGTACGCTTTGAAAGTTGTTCACCATCGAGATTTGGCAAAAATAGGTGTTTTTTTATTTTGTTTAATCCGAAAGCAATATGAGTGTGTTGTCCTCTACATTCAAATTGAAATAGTGAAAATGTAGAATATAGATATCTACCAAACTGTACAATAAAGAATATGACAGAATATACTGTCGGACTGAAGGGGAGAGGGGAGGCCTGGGGGCATACCATTTTGTTGGGGCCATCTAGAAAATGTTTTACCCTTATGTATTAGCATAACCATTTTACAGTGTTCGCTATTTTTTTAAGGGAAGGGGGGGGGGGGTGGGGGGGGGGGGGGGGGAGGCCGTGCCCACAGAAATCCGGCACTGTACGATTGTACGCTATATTGCCTTCATCATATAGTTTTCGCCGGTTTAGAAATGAACAATACACATACCTCATTGATGCAATGCTATTGACGCTACCCACACCCAGTTGGCATGTTCAATATTGTCATGCAACATAGACAGAAGAATCGAGGTTGCAGTTTAGTTATTCAGGAGGAAGCAATGGATCGAACACGAGGTTTACAGAAAGTCTTTTCACCAGTTGTTCCCAGAAGTATTCCCGTGCTCTTTCGTCATCGCTCCATCTGAGGTAAGGTCTGCGTTCACTCAGGTATAACCTCACAAGGAAGGGTAGGTCCTCGTCCGGGATGTCCTCAACGAAGACGACGACCGTGTTTTCGGTCCGGGCGTCGCGGACGTAGTCCATAGCGATGCGGAACTTGACGAGGAACCAGTTATCGAGGACGGCAGCCCTACTGAGCAGGACCAGCGTCTTGAAGCTGTGCTCGACGGCGTAGTTGACTGCGTCCAGGTAGTGCATCCCAAGCATCAGATCCTCATCGCCAAAGACCTTCCGGTCAAAGTGCGGAAGTCTCCCTTCAAGAGTGGGACGGAGATTATCGTTAACCCACGCTTCATCAACACCCGCATACATCGTGAAGAGGTCGTACTGGAAATCCTCTGGATTCCGTGCATCGCGTATCTCATTGTATCCTATAACAGCTAATTTCAGCAGAAATATCTTGTACCGGATGTACCACCGAAAACGGACAATAATGACGATTGTCACTATAATTCCCACAATGATAATCACGATACAAATGTACATTGCGATGTTAGGGCCACACAACACAGTTGCTTCAAAAGATGACAGCATTTTGCCCCTTAATGGTGGCAAAGAAGTATCGGTATTCGAGCAAACGGTTTGGTCCTCGTTCAAGATTTGCACCGACCCTTTCATCCAGACAGGTAGCCACTGAGTATAACAATCACAAACAAGAGGGTTGTGTGAAAAGTCAATCGACAGGTTCGAAGAACTGATTTGCTCAAATGTGCTTTGATTGAAACTCGCAAAAAAATTGTCTTGCAGAATTATTTTCTCTAAGCTAGTCATGTTTTCAAACATGTCAATGTTAAGATAACTCAGTTTGTTCGAACCTAGATTGATGACGTTGAGATTTTGCAGGTGTGAAATCAAAGGCAGACGCTGTATTCCGTTGTAACTCAAATCCAAAATTCGCAACGAAACTAGATGTTTAAACACATCATTATCTAAGTTTGATATCTTACATGAGTACATTAAGAGAGTCTCCAAATGATACAGCCCAACAAAGACACCTAAGGGCATAAACGCAAAACTGTTGCCATGGAGATCTAAATGTCTAAGATGATGCGTCGGGGCAAAAAGACATGTTGATGGAGAGCAGAGGTTAGCCGAACTTATTGCTCCTATCATAATAATTGTGTCTAGTTGTGTCATGTTAGAAAACGTTTCTCCTGGTATGATGCTTGCCCAGCGTGAAGAAGTCTGAAATTGGAAATACGTCAGAAGAGGAGCATCTAGGGAAAATATTTCAAGGGTAGAATAGAGGATATTTAACCTTCGTAGATTCACTAGCCGTGAGAATGAAGTGATTCTCAAAATTGTCATTTCACTGCTATAACCTAAATCCAATACACGTAATTTGTCTAGTCCGTAAAAGGTATATTCACTAATGCTTCGGAGTTTATTATCCGACAAGTAAAGCTCAGTTATGCTTAAGTTCCACGATGAATTCGACGGATTTATCGAATAAATATTGTTTCTATTAAGACTTAGAATACGTAAGTTCTTCATTCCGTTAAACTGAACAGGCTCAATAGTTCTGAGTTGATTTTGGTTAAGTTTCAGTTCGTGCAGCTTTGATAAATAGCCTAGATATAAATGCGAGATAGACTGCAGTGAATTGTCTCTCAAACCCAGTGTTGAGAAAGGATGATCGCTGAGCGGCGAAAAGAAATCTTGTTCAACACCCGCTAGATCTGCTCCGTATACTTCAAGGCTCAGAGCTATAACTGATCGTGAAAACCCCATGAATAACTGTCTCCATGTCTCTGTTGTGAAATATTTCCCAAAGAAAGACATCCCTTGGAAGGGAAGTTCCTCGATGACACTTGGGTCTACAGTCTGGATAGGGTTGTCCTCCATCCAGATTGAGGTTGTCTTACACGAAAAAACAAATGCACGTTTAGTTAAACTCGTGATGTTATTGTTCTGTAGGTATATGATGGTTAATTCTGCTTCACTAGCACAGGTCAAATTCATAAATTTAAATTGATTGTGTGAAAGGTCAAGATATTTGAGTCCAATGAGTGGTTTAAACAGTTCTTCTGGAAATGTGCGCAAGCCGAGGTTGCAGTTGAATAAATTTAACCGTGATAGTATATCAAGTCCCCTAAAAACCTCATCACTTGGGAACTGGAGATCAGGATTGTATGACAGGTCTAAGTGCTGTAAGTTTCTGAGCGGATGAAATGTCACCGGATGAATAGAGGAAAGACTATTATCAGTCAGATCCAAGTTGGTTATGGAGATGTACTGAATGAATGATGTATCGTGAAGAGTTCTAATGGAGTTGCTCGACAGATCAAGGATGCGAACGTCCTCAAAGATATATGTTGGCACATGTGTGAGATGACGCGACCCACAGTCGGCCTTTCTTGCATTGATGTCCTGGTGACACGTGCCCGGAGGAGAGGGAGCATGTAAGTCCGTTACCATGGTCACCACGTTCTCTGGTCGTGATGTGAGGCTGTTTCCTTGCAGAGGCCTCACGTCCTCTGGTCGTGATGTGAGGCTGTTTCCTTGCAGAGGCCGCATCCCACTTGCTAGACAGACCGCCATGAGAAAGAGTCGTGCAAAACATGTCCACTCCATTATACTTAATATGGAATGCAGATTCCTTCGCGTCGTTCCTGATATATACCATGTACAATATATTGTACAGAGGAGTGTAATGCTCATGTAATATTCTCATCAGCATAACAAATAGTTTATCAAGCATTTGAAGAAACTTCTCAGTTTGAAACTGTCTATCAATATGAATTATTCGCGAGCGTAGACCGTACTATATCAGCTGCGACATATGTAAATGAGAAATTGTCTTATTATCACGCCAAGCTCTTTGCTAAAGTCATGGTATCACATTCCTTAATAGATATATTAATGCCTACATAGGCAACACATACAACGGAAATAGGAACGAGAGGGCATTGGATTGGGTTACGAGTTTAGTTTTCTATTTCTTACAAAGCAAATGAACATGATATGCACAATATCAAGAAAAGGAAATTATACCAAAAGTGATACAAAATAAATGTAAGTGATATAGGCAATTTAAAGAATTAATAATATGTAAAATAATTAAATTGATAGTGATACTTATTGCATATTTCATATTTCATATTTCAGAGAAAGTTTTTGTTAAATTGATACCACAGACATTTGGAAAGGCGATTAAAGAATTGTATGATGTAAACTAATTAAAGTGATAGTGACACTCATTGCATAGCAAATCAGATTTCAAAAAAGAATAGACATAATGAAAGAGCGACAAACACTTCCAAGCTTAAAATATGTTGATCATCAGTCTAGTAACCCGGAGATCTCGGGTTTGATTCCCGGCGAAGGAAATATTTATATGCTCATTTAATTATCAGGTTACTTATGTGTTTTTATTCGAAGTCAGTGGAGTACCCATGATTTGTTTTCAAGGTGGGGGGGGGGGGGGGGGGGGGGGTTATAACGTCGGCCAAATTTCCGAGACCGGGACCAGGACCAGTCAAAAAATTATAGGACGAGAATCGTGTAAGCGAGGGGGGGGGGGGGGGGGGGGAGGGGTTGGGGTGTCTGTAGAAAATTTTCGAAGCCGAGACGGAGAACTTTCAACATTTTCGAGACCAAGACTATTAAAAGTGATGGTCGAGGCCGCTAAATTGTGGTCTCAAGACCAGCTACAAGTTGTAAGGGTGGGGGGCGGGGTTGAACCTCCCAAACCGCCCCCGGGTACGCCCATGTTCGAAGTACATAACTTTATGTTTACAATAAAGCACACTCTGACCCTCTCCATGAGAATCTGAATACATTCAAGAAGGAAGGGAATGTATATATAGAAGACCAATTTCAAGAACACGCTTCACCATAATACTGGGGCAAAGTCAGCTGCATGACACCTGTATCTTTGCCGGAGAGCGAGGTGGACAATGGTGGAGGGGATTCGCCCAGGTGCCATGTTCATTCTGCTCGAAGATAAACTGAAGCGTGTTTATGAAACAAATTAAAGCCCACTGATGATACTTGTCTCTAATATATTTTCATTAAATTGAAATAAGCAAAGAAAAATATGCTCCGTTTTCATTTAAATTAAACAATATTATTTTCTATAAACAGACCATCACGAATCAAGTTGCATTGAAACATTCAGCTGGTAATATGGAAAGGGAAGTTCATTGCTAATGTTAACATGATATATGTATCAAATAAGACATGTACAATAGTGGTTATAGGGAGTACTCTTGTATGGAAGTCCTATCTCATTGTAGATTATAGAGATATTTAAAGGACATCAACTCGTCGGCCTATACACAGTTCTATACCTTATGTAGGTCATAACAACGGAGCAGCGAAGTGCGCCCAAGAGAGGTTGAGAAAATGAATTACTAAGTTGCTGCGATAAATGGCCAATAAAGAATGAGCATAATAAACAGATAATGGGCGGTTGATCGATTGAAGACATCCGTTAAAATGGGACAAATCATCTATCTGGCATATAAAAATCTAATACAAATTCTGCTAATTTCATTTGTTAAATAGACACCCCTTCGTTGTACTGACCTGGGCCCCCATGAAAGACTAATGAGACTGGTCTATAATATATTTTCTAAAATGAAAATGAGCAAAGACTCATAAGCTTCTTTCTCAGCGTTTTTCAATTGAATTTAATATATTTTCTATCAACAGACCATCACCGCTCAAGTTGCTGTCAGCTTTAAGGGCAACAATATCACATGGAAGATATCAACTCTTGGGTAGGGACCCACATTTCTTCTTATATCAATCTTTCCCTTTGTCTTATTTCTTGTGACCATTCCGCCATTACTTGATGTGGGTGTAAGTTCTTTCTCCCTCTTTATGTTCTGCGTATTGTGTAATTACCAACACGACCAAATAAAAGGCTGTGTCGTTCATCTAGTGAGTTATGGTCGTTCAGAAGTTAATTAACAATTTAAGAATACCGAAATTTCCTTAATTGTAATAATGCACATCATATATGAAAATCAATGTGAATGACATAATATTGACTATGTTTGTACAACCTTGTTCTGTCATGCAACAGCACCCAGATGTCTCTGGCCCGTTCAGCAGTCGGTTCATTCAGTGTAAGTCCAAGACACATGTGACTCATATATCTTTTTACAATTGCCTGTTCTAGAACATATGGTGCATACACACTCGTACATTTAGTTTCTTTATGTTTTTTTGTATTAATCAACATCTCCCAAATTGAAAGTGAAATAAATATATCACTTTGTGGAAAATATTATAAACAATCTTCAAGAGCTTTTAACAAGGAAATTGTATGGCTCAACGAATGTTTTATGGAACTGCACGTAAAGACTTTGAATTATACTAAATATTAGATAATAAAATAATAATGAAGTTCTGGTAGACTGGACAGTGAAAATTACTGGAAAATTTCACCATTACGTTATTACTGTTTCATTGTGAAAGACTTCTGAGGTAACCTTTCATAACTTGTCTTTACTCTATACAGATCAAGCTGCTTGAGGTAGCCGTTAACTCTGCGATCAACCTGTACTTCGTTCCCTTTCTCAACCGTAAGTCAACAACTCACACAAACTAACACTATCATAACTACGGAAATACCATAACACATTGTAGACATGGATATGAGCGTGACAATCAGTATAACTTCGGGTCCAAATACAATTATTATACTGATTTGTTTTGTCAGCTGCTTGGCATCAGAAGCCAGGAATTTTGCCAATTTTTAAATTTATTTTATAATTTATTGATTTTGTTTTGTTGGGGGGGGGGGGTCCTACCTGCGAGCTAGGTATTCCGGCTAACGAGCAAACAAATACAAAGAACAGGGGGAGGGAAGGACTAGACTCCGGCCCTAACCATAACCCTACCCCCCCCCCCCCCCCGGCCCCCACCCCACCACCCCCTCACTACGCCAGTTCTGTTGGTTAACATATTTTGGTCTGTAATCTGAGTATAAAATGTTATTACATATTAATTAATAACGTATTTAAATTTAAGTTTGGATTAAAATAAGATACACGAATCATAGCTATATAAACAAGTATAACTTCACATTTGTTTTAATTCATGTTGTGTATACCATTGTAACCACGTTTTCTCTGACTGCCTACTTTATTGGTGCAGAGTACGGAGCTGAGGGGGTGCCCCTGCCTCAGCTGGACGGATTCAACTTCTCTAAGCCGGTCATCACACAGGGACAGGTGAATACTCGACTCTTGATTTAGTATTATTGTCAAAATCCTCAAAACTGCTTTGGAACTCTAGCGATTTCCACATATATCTCATTGTGTTCGTAAGTCCTTTAGAGGCATGGGACGATTTTTTTTAATTTTTTTATGTAAGGACATGTAATTTTCTATTGGGCTAATTTTGACTGTACAAAAAGTCAGTGCAAGCATTTTCGCTAATTGCCCGGTCATATATGACACTCATTTACCAATGAATGATCACATATCGCTCCGTGAACATTATAAGATCACATAAGTACCCTCTGTATCATGTCAACAAAGGTGCTAGAACCCTTTAATGTTTATCTGACGTCTATAGGAAAGTGTATGTAATATAACATGTCAGCATTGTTGTCATACAATTATTGAAAATCGATAAATATGAAATTGAAATAGCATAACATTCTGAAATATAAGCATTATACACTGGGCCCAAAAAGAAACTTATACTTTTTCACATGGTCATGTGAAAATCTGTCAATCAAAATTAACCAAAATGACACACCGGATTACTTAAATACCCTACTCCAATGACATGTCAATATTAAAACGGTTATCTTACTGACTGAACTGAAAAATGCACTTGCATGGAACCGTTTGCTGTATCACATGTCACAGCCTGGAAATTTCGGCAACAGAGTTTAATTCGGGTGAGGAAGTCAAAACAAATTGAAATGAAGGTAATGTCAGTTACCCAAACACAGACATCAATACCGTAGAACACCATCGTCAAGCACCCCCCAAGCACCTATACGCATCTTGCTTTTAAAGACGTTTCCATGAGATTCACCTCCATTATTATCATGAATATTCCTCACCATTATTTGCATTCTTGATTAAAGTTTCCCGTTTGGAAGAGCGGGCGCTCTTTAAAAGCAAGATTGGTGCTTGGGGGTGCTTGACGATGGTGTTCTACGGTAGTGGGTGTGTCCACCATGTGCTTGGAAGCATTCAGTGCATCTGCTACGCATGCTGTCCACTATGTTTCTGATACAGGCTTGGGAAGATTGACCCTCTCTTCCCGTATAGCTGCTCTGAGTGTGTGCATTAACAGGCGGATTGTCCCTTTCTGTGACATGTGGTCCCGGAAGTTGTTCCATGTCAGTGATTTTTGCTGTTGTGTCAGTTGGGGCAACTGCTTGGTTATTGACATGTGTTAGAGTAGAGTATTTAAGTAATCCGGTGTGTCATTTTGGTTAATTTTGATGGACAGGATTTAAAGATATGATCATGTGAAAATTAGTTTTTTGGGGGCCCAGTGTAATTAACAGAAAATATTTGGGTAAAACACCAGCAATAGAAAAGTACAGAACATCGGCGCCATTTTTAGTATATTATTATCAGTTCAATGTCTCTGCTTAAAATGCTACATGGTTATTGAATCAAGAGATTGTTATTATCAGGAATACGTGTTTTATTTGACTCAACAGGGATATCTGAAGATCGGAACGGACCTGACTTACGCACCAACCTTTTGGTCACATGAGTAATACTAGCCCGTTACCCCAGCTAGCCACCTGACGTTGGGCCGATGTCGAATTTGGTTGCCGGATGTCGGCATATCGCCGTTGCTCGAGGTTAAAATGTCCGCCAGCCCAACATCGTCACGACGTCATTTTTGTGATATATTGGCATAAGGTCATTTTCCGACAATGGCCCAACATCATGTCATGAGATGATGTTGGGCCATTGTCGGAAAATGACGTTATGCCAATATATCACAAAAATGACGTCGTGACGATGTTGGGCTGGCGGACATTTTAACCTCGAGCCAACGGCGATATGCCGACATCCGGCAACCAAATTCCGACATCGGCCCAACGTCAGGTGGCTAGCTGGGACCATGGTTACATGCGGGTGCCTCGCGTGCTATGGATAGTTCGATGGAAGTATGAGCCAAGGAGTTAGCCTCCGACTGATGCTTTTAAAATACGAAAACCATACTCTTAAATATACATGAATCACTAATAATTGTAAATGCACGCTTTTTGCTCGATAACATTATAGGCGAGCAACTCAGTCCAACTTGTTAAATATAAATACGATTCGATATGGGGTACATACTAGATGTTGCCAAACCTCGGACAATCTTCACCTTGCCAGGAAACCCTTTGCTAAGAGGATATACCGGTATAGGTAGGGATGATATGAATATTCTAGTGAACCGATTAATGGGGATTAGCAGTGATTTAAAATATTACACGATACTACCATTGGATAAACATGCACGTATAATCATGCAT
>JBAMJV010006945.1:0-51463 GCA_037951105.1 Echinarachnius parma | reverse complement strand
TTTTCACACTCTTCGCGCCATTTAAATTTCAACGTCAATATGATGACTTTGTAACATTTACTCGCATAAATGAGGTATGAATTCGCATCTACAACTCATAATCTTTCCGGATATTCAAAGAAATTTGGGAGTTTGTGGACTTTTTAAAAAGTTATGGCCGATAAGAGACCAGACTTGGGAAATGTTCACACTCGTGCGCTATTTAATTTTTAACCGTCAATATGATGACTTTATAACATTTACTCGGCATAAATGAGGTATGAATTCGCATCTACAACTCATAATCTATCCGAATATTAAAATAGAAAGTTGGGTTTTTGTGGACTTTTAAAAAAGTTATGCCCGAATTAGAAAAATGGTTGTTTTTGAGCGTTTTCAGATTTTAAGATCCTTAGACGGGCGCGTACGCGCTTGTTACGTGACGCATGCGCATGCGCATACTCGGAAAAGTTGCCACTCGGCATGATAATTATTGGTGCCAAATTTAAAGGGAAATAGAAGATGCATGACTGAGATACATCCATAAATGAAATTTCACAAAATGGCGTCCTGATGACGTCACGAATAGTCGGCGGCACCCAAAAGTTTGGCAGTTCTAAGTTAGACCAAGATCTATCATCTGGCAAAGTTTCAGGACAATAGCTGCACCCGTTATTGAGGTATCCGACGAACAAAATCCTTGTTTTCGTGTCTCTATGCATTGGCATACAGACACAAAAACAATACTAGATTTTGAATTCGTCACTTTTGACGAATTAAGGTTATACATATCGATTTATTATGATAAAAGGATGATTCCAAAAATAACTACTCAATCATCATATCAATAATAATAGATTCCCCCCCCCCCCTGAAAAAAGAGAAAAAAGGAAGAAAAAAAGAAAGTTAAAAAATATTGCCTTGGATTCGAACCCACGACCCTTTGATCTTGTGTCACAAATTATACCGGGAGACCAACATTAGATCTCTTAACGAAAATGGGAAATCGGGAAAGATACATCAGTGATTGCACTATCTACATGCGAAATCTCAAATTGATAGCATAATTTCTTCAGCAGTTATAGGTCGATAACATACGTTTTGGCTAAACCTCAATTTTTATCAGATTTGGACTCTTATTTACAATCAAACAATTCATCAGGATCCAGTTAACATAACGAATTGTTGTGAAGAGATTGCGAATAGAGCAGGACATCAGCTACGATATATCAAAATTTGGGAGAAAATTGATGGAGAATAAGCGAGATATGGTCAATAGTCCACTGTGATCGATTTCAACATTTATTGAAATTGATTAAAATTCGCATTTTCAACTTTAACCGTCAATACGATGACTTTATAACATGTACTCGGCATACATGAGGTATGAATTCGTATCTACAACTCATAATCTATCCGAATATTAAAAGAAAATTGTATGTTTGTGGACTTTTTAAAAAGTTATGGCCGAATGAAAAAAGGATGTTTTTACCATGTTTTGCCATTTTGCGTGCGCGCGTAATTTTGACTTTGACGCGCGCGTACTCCGTCATTATGAGTCAACAATGACTCAAATTGATAGGGTGTGTTGAAGGATCTATAAGGAATGCAAAACACGTGAAAAAACGATAATTTTCTTATTCATTCGCGTTACGCGCGCAAATACCCGCGCGCCGACGCGCACGCCCGGAATTTTTTGAAACGCTTAAAATTGTCTGAAACATATAGTAAATTACTCGGGTTGGGGTTTTGAACATTTAAAAAAAAAAAATTCACTTGACGGACGCGTACGCGCGCGTCTCCGAGTGTAAGCGCACGCGCATGAGCTTAAAAGATGACGATTGAACTGATTGATATTGATGCAAAATTTGAAGTGAAATTAATGATGCATGACTGAGTTATGATGATTATTGAAATTTGACAAAATGGCGTCCTGATGACGTCACAGTAATCTGACGAGATTAAAATGATTACGTTGCACTTAGTCAGATGATGATATATCATCATGTGAAGTTTCATGACGATTGATTCATCTGATCTTGAGATATGCGACGAACAAAATCGGAAGAATAATAATAATAATAATAAAAAATAATAATAAAAATTCGAACAAAATCAATAGGTTATACATATGTATATGTATAACCTAATAATAAAAAATAATAATAAAAATTCGAACAAAATCAATAGGTTATACATATGTATATGTATAACCTAATAAATAAAAAATAGTATTAAATGCTATTACACTGAATAGCTTTGATTACTGTAGCGAATGATTTATGTTTACTTTTACGCCAGTAGAGCAAGTAAAAACCAAGTTTTTCCCAGATTATAGTGGCGTTTTGGTGTGCAACGCAAATGTTTAGGGGCCCCTGACTTTTATCTGTAATGTAGAACTCCAGCATAGAAATGCCGGAAAAAACTTATATAAGAGGCAAGTAGCCCAAGTTGGATCGCTAGTTCCCATTCAATATCATTACTTATTTTGTATATGAATATTGGCAAATCCACGTTAGAATTTGTTTTATTGTATTTTTTGTTTGTTGGGAGGAGGGGGTGCTCCTTTGGCACATTGAGGGCTAATATTGCCCTGAGTCCTCATTGTTTTTTTTCACTGATCTTACTAACCTCGTGTCCACCAACAAGCTTCTCTTTACTTTCAAGAAGAGCTATTAGCACAAACGCTGTCATGGAAACTTCTCCTTTTACTGCTCCCCTAGGCAACACAAAACAAATCAAAGAAAGAAAATTAACACAAAGAGGAAACTGAACAAAAGTTAAACAAATAGTATTCATTATTATAAAAACAACAAAACATATATAAATTAAGCAAATAACTGAATCCAGTGTGTGCCAAACTCGCATTGTTGCAAGTTGCAGTACACACACATGCCATAGAATATTAAAATATCTTACACACAAAGTGTTATTTTAACTGGCTATGGAAACCAGATGGGTGCATTTAGTCAAAATAACATATCAACAAAAATATGGATTTATACTCACTTGAACAATAAAATATACTTTATTGATAATTATTTCTTCATAAGAATAGCATAAAATAAGCAACGAAATATGGAAAAAGGTCACAAAAAATGTTTAAATAGTGTAATAATATACTGTAATGCTATGTTTATGGGTTTCAAATACCATATACAGCCCATATTTGTTTACTATTATATAAGGGCGCAGTCGCGCGGTGGAAAGCAATATCGATCCGGTTGTTGATATCACATTATTACTCGCCAAGCCTGGGACAAAGTACGAGCCTAGCTTGATAATTCGTCTTTTGTAATCGTAAAACTAAAAAAAAATCACAGGACAAGCCGGACCGCTGCGCCAAATATAATCACCTGGATATCGGGCTCTATTTAAGACTTCGTCTTTATTTTTAAAATACTTGAAGCGTTCAGTTACAGCTTTCTAAGGCGTGTTAATCGAGATTTCAACACAAAGTCGGATTATCAGGAAAGCTCATGAAAGCCGCGGCGTTTTTCTATAGGTAAATGGGTACTATTTAATGAAGGATTTCTTTGAAAATCACCAATTATGACAATAATGAAGATCACTAGAGACTAGAGGCTAGATTAATACCCTGGGGCAAAAGGGGTTTATCAGCCTTTGCCTGTTGTAAAAGGTTGGTCACTAGAAATGGCTTTTAGGACCCTCTAGGATCACAACCTAGGTGGACAACCTCGCGAACTAGCATCTGGAAGTCCGCAGGTTGAGTTTCAAGAAAACCACACCCAATGAACTAAATAGTGTGTTTTAGCCTTAGGGGTCATTAATATCCAGTCACCAATCTTGCACATTTACACCACAATGCACTGCTGATTCCAGCTTGTCCGTTCGCGGGGGTCTTCCCTAGAGTCCTGCGCATCGTTTTATACCAAATTTTAGCATATTGCATTGCTGGTTCCTGTGTCCCACGTCGTTACACAACGTGATACGTTGCATACGGACGTGAATTTCGTGTACAGCGCAAATGTATAAAAGGCAACTCAATTCTTAAAATCACAAATAGGCTACATTTCGATCTTCAAGAACTTAACAAACATAAGCAATAAAATATAAAATATAAGTTGTTCATGTTATAATTTGTTTTAAAATTGTTAAATTACTATATCAAATTATACACAATATATCCACACAATCACATACTAAGCTTTTCCATTAAATGAGATACATGGGAGGAGGGAAGGGGGTATTCGAAAGACCAGCATTTCATCAATGGACTAAAAAAATTATTATTATCGCGGTCTAACCGCCCAGTATGAACGAAGTCTGTCTGTAGGCTTACATGACACGTTTGAGGGCGAGTCTCATTCTAAGTCTAAAGGAGATACATCGTGAGGGTATAACAGACATGAACATATTTGGCTCATGTTAAAGGTGTGCCCACATAAATGACTCATATGACATTCTAGAAACACAACCTAGTTGGACTAGCTGCTGGGAGTACACATGAAGCGGAACTTCAAAGGCATCTACAAAGAAAAACACTAAATGCAGCTATCTCTACAGAGTTGAAGTAAATGCTCCCTCTATATGATGCATCTCAATTCATCCAGCACACACCATACATCTGGTCAGAATCGTGTCATCAGGGATAAAGAGGTTCATTACGTTTCACTAAGTTAGCCGTGATCTCCACCACGGTGGAAATCAACTCAACCATTTTAATAGCTTTCGTCAACATTCCATGCCCTGTTAACTGCCCCCCCCCCCCCCCCCCCGAGACCTAGTGGTATTATAGAGATAATCTCCTCCGGTTACACGCAGTAAACCGATAAGAACGGTGTAAACGGTGATAAAATTCTACTAGAAGCACGAATCTCTCAACCTCTCCTCAGGCCTGAGAAGCGGTTATTTTCTAACTTGGGTGAAACGTAATGTGTAGTCAATGTCCATGATAGTCAAATTGTAAAATAACAGTGGTTGTTGACGCAATGTGCGCCATATGACACTGGTCATTTCATAAAGGTGAAGCACTTGAAGCAGTCATTGAATGGCACGCAAATCTGTTGCTGGAATAATTTAATTTCGGTACTGATATCACACACTTTTGTAGTTAGGCCAGCCTGAAGTCTGCTGAACAGGAACAGAGGAGTGCCATATCCAAATGAGCCAGAGTCTATGAAGTCAGTGTGAAATGCGCAGCTCCTGATCTGACTATATGAGTTGTTCACGATATAAAGCTACTAAAACAGACCTTTTAAGCTCCCCCAGTGAAAGGTGGTGTGATTATGGAAAGCTTGAACCTTAGCTTGGTCAAAGCCATCTGTACATTGGGATTTGGTGGTGGACTAAAAGAAGAAATAAAATAAGTGTTGTTCTCACAGCGGGGTCTATTAGTGTGCCGTCACACATAAGCCACGCTCTGCCTGCGTTCTCGTACTTAAAAAAAAACAAAACATTTTGATCAAAGCGCAGGGGAAGCGCCGACAAATCGAGCGATTAATGGTAGCTCGTTCACGCTCTTGCCACGACCTTAACACGCTCTCCGTACGCTTTGGACACACTTTCCGAGCTATTCACTGTGCACGTTCCGTGTATCTTTAACAATAGCTCATAACCATGAGACGAGGCCATTTGCTCTACGGTCTCGACACGATCTCCACACGTTCTGGACACGCTCTCTGCAATCCTAAACAGTGTATGAACATCGAGGTTTTGCGCCCGGTTTTTTTTTTTTTTTTTTTTTTGGGGGGGGGGGGGGGGAGATGTTGGGAACGTGTCGCCGAGATTTTGGTTAAAACAATCATATTTTTGCGGGAAATCTGTGTTCATAATGCATACATAGGGTGTGCGTATGTCCCCATTCATTGGAGCCTCATATAATTTGTATGCCCCCATGCCACGTTTTAGCCAGAAATTGAGTTTCCCCCAAATGTACATTATTTTTGCCCGGGCATGCCATTTTCAATTGTGACATAATTTTACCTATAGTGGAAACGTGTCAATCTATAGCCTAGGCTATAGCGTCCACTAGCAGAAGTGCTGGAATAAATCTGCAAGTCTTTTGTTCAACTTGGGAATGAATGAGAAGATTATGACACTTGTGTGAAAAGATATCCTCCCATGCATGGACATACAATAGCCCCTGAACAAAGAGTAGATCGCCGAAGACCCAAGTTCGTTTTTCAACATGTCCAAAGCGAACGCCGAGCTCCTACGTCCTGCTCTTTTGTTCGTCGAGCTATTGACTGTGCATTCATAGAAGGATATCTATTGACCCGTGTGAGATCCCAGATAACAATGCTACGTTGGCCCAACGTAGTCTATAGTCGGCACCGTCGCGGTTAGCAAAACAACGTTGAGCCAACGTTGGCCTAAGGTATATATGCAACCAAATTTTTGCAGTCGGAGAGCTGACGTTAAGACAACGTTACGCCAACGTTTTCTGTTGACTTTTGGCAAACTGGTCGGCAAATGTACGTTGAAACAACGTTGGGTGATAGTTGGACGAACAATCATAATTCTTTGGTCGAAAAACAAACGTTGGGCCAACGTTTCGCCTACTGCGACATTTTGTTGATGAGTGGCGTTGGATATTCGTTGGCTAGTTGACGTCGTACTAACGTTTGGCAAACAACCACATGTCGACGGTGGGCAGGCTAACGTTTAACCAACGTTTCGCCTACTACGACACTGTGTCAATGACTTGCGTTGGATATTGGTTGGCTCGTTAACGTCAGACCAACGTTTAATACATAACCACATTTCGACGGTAGGATAGTCAACGTTCGGCCAACGTTTCGCCGACTACAACGTTCTGTTAATGAGCGACGTTGGATATTGGTTGGCTAGCTGACGTCAAGCCAACCTTTACAAACAACCACATTTCGACGGTGGGGAAGCCAACGTTAGGCCAACGTTTCGCCAACTACAACATTCTGTAAATGAGCGACGTTGGATATTGGTTGGCTAGCTGACGTCAAACCAACCTTTAACAAACAACCACATTTCGACGTCGGGCAAGCCAGCGTTGGGCCAACGTTTCGTCTACTACAACATTCGGTCAATGAGCGACGTTGGAAATTGGTTGGCTAGCTGACGTCAAACCAACCTTTAACAAACAACCATATTTCGACGGTAGGATAGTCAACGTTGGGCCAACGTTTCGCCGACAACAACATTCTGTAAATGAGCGACGTTGGATTTTGGTTGGCTAGCTGACGTCAAACCAACGTTTGACAAACAACCACATTTCAACAGAAGGCAAGCCAACGTTAGGCCAACGTTTGGCCTACGAAAATATTCGGTCAATGAGCGACGTTGGAAATTGGTTGGCTAGCTGACGTCAAACCAACCTTTAACAAACAACCACATTTCGACGGTAGGCAAGCCAACGTTAGGCCAACGTTTCGCCTGCATAAACATTCTGTAAATGAGCGACGTTGGATATTGGTTGGCTAGCTGACGTTAAACCAACCTTTAACAAACAACCACATTTCGACGGTGGGCAAGTCAACGTTAGGCCAACGTTTCGCCTACTACAACATTCTGTAAATGAGCGACGTTGGATATTGGTTGGCTAGCTGACGTCAAACCAACCTTTAACAAACAACCACATTTCGACGTCGGGCAAGCCAACGTTGGGCCAACGTTTCGCCTACTACAACATTCTGTTAATGAGCGACGTTGGATATTGGTTGGCTAGCTGACGTCAAACCAACCTTTAACAAACAACCACATTTTGACGGTGGGCCAGCCAACGTTAGGCCAACGTTTCGCCTACCTATTCGGTCAATGAGCGGCGTTGGATAGTGGTTGGCTAGTTGACGTCAAACCAACATTTGACAAACAACCACATTTCGACACTGTAAGCAAGCCAACGTTGGGCCACCGTTTCACCTACTACAACATTTAATCAATGAGTGGTGTTGGAAATTGGTTGGCTAATTGACGTCAGACTTCTTATTATACTTATTATTCATTATAACATTTTCTCTCAATTTTACACTTTTTAAATCGAAATTATTCAAATTTACACATTGCCGTGTAATCGCTGGAATCGGTCTTTCAAACTCCTAATTAAAGGCGTAGTTGAGTTTTGGTAGAGAGGGCGCTAGACTACTTATTTTTTTTTGTGAGATAATGAAAAACTGAGTGTAAAATTTGAAAGAGCATACTATCTAAATAATACAATCATCTTTGTTTGATCAAAATCGGTTCAGAAACGGCTGAAATATCCATAAACGTAACATTTTGTAATAAAGCTGGGGCCCCCGGTTTATTAGAGAATTTTGAACCAGCCGTTAAAAATTCAAAAAAATGCTTCCTCTTTTCAAAAAGTTACAAAAAAGGTATGTTGATAGTTGTTTGTTATTTCTCTATCTAATTCTATCTAATCACTATTTCAACAAAACATCACATGCACACTATTTTATTCAAAATGGTTGAAACCGATGAGTTTTTAGACCGATGAGTTTTTAGAAGGCGCCCTCTTACGTTTTAACGGCTCTTTTTGAATGATAACATGGTCTTTTACTACGTCATTTGGAATTTTGTGTTCCTTTCTAGTTATAACTATTAGTTTGCAATGTAATGATGTAGGTTTTGGTTACTAAAATTCAGTTTCACCCAAACTGTACTCTCCTTACCAGAAATCAACTATCCCTTTAAGTTCATAAATATACGCATAAGCTTTCGTGAATAGTCTCCCGAGTACATTCATTACGGGCACTACCCAGCAAACACAAAACTTTACAAAACGTTTTAATTAGGTCACGTATTCGTCTTTAATCAACGTTTACAAAACGTTTTTTTTTTATTAGGTCACGTAGGTCTTCTTCCTTAATCAACGTTTAAAAAACGTTCTTAGAACGTTTCCAGCGTCCGACAGGCTATATGCTGGTACTTGCAGTTGAAATCAAATACATGAAAGGCTTTTTTTTTCTTTTTTCTAACGTTTAAACAACAATTTAAAAACGTCCATTTGGACGCAACACTGCAACACAGCAACACAGCAACATTGTTCCCTACAATTAGTTCATGAAATTCGCATACATCCCACTCGGTGCTCGTGGTCAAGGCATATTTATCCGTTTTATCCGATTACATGTGGAGTTTCAAAATGATCTGTAGTGGAACCAGCGTTTTTCCTCATATTTTATACAAAAGATTTCCAAACCTACTGTATTATTTGCATTTGGGATTGTTTGCAGATGATTCTAGCCGGTTTCGCACTTTTTAGAGAGGATTTACACATATATTTAAATGTAATGAGGTCAAATATTGGGATATTGACGCGTTATAGGTGTAAAGAAAATATATTAGACCGAATTCATATTGTCTATATAGAAATCGTTACCGAGAAAATAGTTTTTTGGTATCAAGGTATTAAAGGATAGTTGCGTTGGGTTTTGGTATAGAGGGTGCTACATACAATATGTGTGTGATATAATCAAACACGGAGTACTGTATCAAATTTGAAAGAGCATACAATTGTAATGACAGAATAAACTATAATTTGATCAAAATTGGTTCAGAAATGCCTGAGATATCCATTAACATAACATTTAAAAAATTGTAGGGAACACAAAATATAACTTTGAACCGGCCGCTAACAAATTAAAAAATTGCTTCTCCTTTTTAAAAAGGTACTATAGTAAAGATGTTTTTAAATAATCGTTGATTATCTCTCTATCTAATCACTATTTCAACAAATCATGACATGCACAACATTTTATTTGTAAATGTTAAGACCAATAGGTTTTTAAAGAGCGTCCTCTTGAGTTTTAATGTCTCTTTTTTTAATGGGAACATGCTTTTTACTCAGTAATGTGTTGTGTTATTCCTTTCGAACATGGTGAAGTAAGTTATAACTGTTAGTTTGTAATGTAATGATGCAGGTTTTAGTTACCAAAACTCGGGTTAACCAATGCTGAACTCTCTTTACCAGAAGTGGACTGTACTTCATTTGTAGTAATATAGATACGAATATGACGAACAAATGATTGAACCACTGCTATATATTTCACTGGGAAATTGATTAACAAAATGCAAGATAGCTAAATCAAGACAGGTATAGGGAAACAGTCCATTTCATACATTGGGGGAGTAATTTTAGATGAACCTCCATGCGACTTAAAATGTACAATGTCACGATACGGATTTCGTAAATTGTATAATATATTATATAATACTTAAAATATATTTTAATTATGTGCTACCAACAATGTATGAAAACCTTTTTGGAACATTTTGGATTGTTGTAATATTATCGATAATATAATGTACATTATATACTTGTATTGTTTATAGTTGTTCAAGGGCTAGTTTTGACTAACATACTATGCAATGTCTGTCCTTTTTAATAAATGAGGGGAAATTGTGAAATATTGTACCTTACATGTATATTATGATTTTGTTAAATTTGTAAATTGCTATCGGGGTTCATGATCGATTATAAACGATCATAATAGTGAACAGAAAAATTCCTATTTTTGCTATTATTTGAATTGAAAACAGTGTTATCATGTCTTTGTTTTCTATATAATTTGTTGTAATATTATCGATAATATAATGTGCGGTATACACTTGTATTGCTTTTATATATAGTTGTTGAAGGGCTAGTTTTGAATAATATACTATGCAATATGTCTATCATTTTTGATAAATGACGGGAAATATTGTACATTATATGATGCTGTTGCATTGGTAAATTAATACAATTAAATTAAATGTTATTAACAAAATATTCGCGGTGCAAAGCCCCTCTGCACAGCCCCCTCTTTATTAACTTTGATACACCTATTAATTAGTGATTTATGATCGGTAAAGGTTCGTTCCGCAATCGATCCCAATGCGTCGTAAGTGGGCCGACAATGGGTGATTTCAAGTATGGTCTTTAAGGCCGGTGTTAGTGTTTATTACACACAAACGCCAGTTTGATAAACACTAACACCAGCCCTAAACACCATACTTGAAATCACCCATTGGGCCAACGCAGAATTGCTATCGGGGTTCATGATCGATTATAAACGATCATAATTTAGTGAACAGAAAAATTCCTATTTTTGCTATTATTTGTATTGAAAACAGTGTTATCATGTCCTTGTTTTTCTATATAATTTATAAAACTATAAATGACACCTGAATAATAGTCTTATGAATAATGATTCAAAGGCTGATTATTTTATAATCTACTCTCGGCAATTACTAACTACAACAAATGTACATAGTATGTATGAGGATATATATACTAAGTCGATTTGCATTATATATTGTTATTGTTAAGACGATAGGATAGGATAGGGTATGATACGTTTAGGATTAGGTTTAAGATATAGGATATAGGATATAATATATAGGGCTTAGCGTTTGAATGACGGAAGGGTAGAATATGTAACACCATGCAGCCTACTAATCTATTTTTTTTAAGTGTTCGTATTGTTGGTTGGCTCACGGTTGGCTCACGGTTGGCTCACGGTTGGCTCACGGTTGGCTCACGGTTGGTTCAAGGTTGGCCCAAGGTTGGCTAACAGTTGGCCCAAGGTTGGGTAAACGTTGGCCCGATGTCATAATTAGCCAACTGAAAGGTTGGGCAAGGGTTGGGAAAACGTTGGCCCAACACTTGTACGACGTTGGCTTGTTGGGTTGGGCCAACGAGGGCCCAGCGGCAAGAATGACGTGGGCAAAACGTCACGTTTTAACGTTGGCCCGACATTGACTTATATAGTCGTATTAACGTTGGGGTTTAGTCGGCTCAATGTTGGCTTGACGTCAGAAATAGCAAAATAAATGGTTGGGCAAACGTTGGCTCAACGTTGGCAATTGACGTTGGCGTATGGGGGTTGGGCCAACGAGGGCCCAGCGGCAAGAATGACGTGGGCTAGACGTCACGTTTTGACGTTGGCCCAACATGACCGCCTACATTGGGCCAACGATGGGCCAACGTAGCATTGTTATCTGGGATAATCTTCCCATTCATTGCCCTACTGCGTTGCCAATTTGCTAATTTATCTTGGACGCCGCGGGAGCGCCGCGAGAGCGGCCAAGAAAACTGTACGATCTAAACAATAGCGAACAATGAACGCCGCTCTCCACACGACCTCCACACGCTCTCCCCACGTCCTCCACACGCTTCAAATTGTATGAATGGGGATTAGGAGCGGCGCGAGATCGGCGCGAGATCGGCGCGAGAGCGTAGCTATATGTGACGGGGGTATTAGGCGTCTTGTCATTTAAAAACGCCGCGGGTTTCATTGTTCTTGATAATTGGACTTTGTGTGGAAAAAAAGATGAATAGCACGATATCCGGGTGATTATGTAAAGGCGCAGTCGCGCGGTGGAAAGCAATATCAATCTGTCGTTTGACCTTTTACCTACCACATTAATTGGAAAGGGGCTTGAAAGGAATTATATAGAAAGGCAAATACCCCAAGCCTGCAGATAAGGGGGCGCACATACAATAGAGCAACTTACTTATGCTACTGCACAATACAATGTTCATGGTCAAATACTGTATTGTGCGTGCATGCACGCTCATGGCACGCTAAAGGTAAATATCACATATTACTCGCCAAGCCTGGGACAAAGTACGAGCCTAGCTCGATAATCCGTCTTTTGTGATCGTAAAACTGAGAAAGTCAAAGGACAAGCTGCGACACATATAATCACTTGGATATCGTGCTATATTTAACCCTAACCAGGCCGGGTTATTTTGGCTATGGTCTGGCCGGGGGGGGGGGGGGGGTTGGATTCCACCACCCCCCCCCCCCCCCCCCCCCCCCGAGATCTCGTCCGTCGAACGCGCGGCCGCCGCAAAATTTGGCACGCAGATAGCTTGCAGCATAATCTACAAGATTGCATTGTTATTTTTTTAGAAAATAATCAATTTTTAATTAATTATCACCACCCCCCCCCCCCCCCCCTCCCCAACCGAGATCTCGGCCGTCGAACGCGCGGCCGCCGCAAAAGTTGGCACGCAGATAGCTTGCAGCATAATCTACAAGATTGCATTGTTATGTTTAATTAATTGTGACTCTCTTTCCTCAAACCCACAAAAAGTCGCCAGATATGTTTGTGTGATATGAGCTAAAATGTGTGAATTATGCTACAAAATGAACATTTTGAACTTTACTTTTCCTGAAAGTATAATCTTTCATCTGTCGACTGTCAAAATATTGAGTCTTAAAACAAAGCCAAAGTTGAGTTATAAGCAGTTTTCTAGACCATGTTTTTTTCGGAGTGACTCATGTTTTGATAAAAAATCAGTTTGCAGAACGCTGCGAGACAGTAGCCCTTCGGTCAGGTCACAGCTCTACGACTGGCCGTACTATGTCCCAGATTCGCACACGATCGCTGAACGCGGCCTGTGATTGGCTAATCGTGACACATACAGGTTCCACGTCAAAGTTTAGCTTTAATTATATCCTGTTTCATGCATTTAGCTCCCTTGTACTTCACCTTCACAAGGGATGCAATAAAAGTTCCTTTGCACTGCGCGCCTGAGTGATCCTAATCTTTAGAGGCTGTTTTCTCCTTATTCCGTTAAACTAGACTTGCTCACTCCCCTACCTTTAATCGCTTTTTTGAATAGGTTATGCTGGTCCAAATTTGTTCAGGTTTATATCATATTAAAGCTTAGAGTCTACTCTTTCAAAATATGTCAAAAAGTCCAAACTCATTCTGGCCAAGTTTTTATGGGTTTGACGGGACTGGGTCACAATTATGCAAATTTATGTAGAAATCCCCATTTTGTCTATAAATCACTAAAATATTGCTAAGAATATGCTATTTTTGTGCATGAATATTCTGTATAACTTAATTAACAGGTTTTCAACATTAAAAATTGCAACAGCCAAACAATTCCTTTGTTTTGGGAATTTCTTATGTATTTCTGTGTTTTTTTTACTTTTGTTCTTTATTGTTTTTTCGATGGAAAACATCATTAACCATTATTCAACAATTTTTAGTCAAGAAGATCTGGTGGTTGCGAATGAGACAGCCCTGCGATGTGCAAAATCATGGCCAAATATTTAATATTCTAGACTAGTAGTGTAGCGTAGTGTAGAGTAGTGTAAATGTAGGATACGAAAGAAGAAGCCCCAAATCAAATGATTCCAGTGATTAGAATGTCAAAATAATGAAGGTTTTGTCTATGCTAGGTAAAAATCAATTTCCATAGGACACAAATTACAAAAAATAGCGATTTTCGGGACGACGCTTACTTACAAAAGGTCACGTGACTTTAGAACGGTGTACCCGGTCGAATTTGGTCTCAAAAGTTGCGCAAGACTTGAATGATAAAACTCATGAAGTCGCGCGGCAATACATGCGCGCGTTGCGGAATTATCGCGAAAAAAGTCGAGGGGGTGGATTCAACCCACCCCCCCCCCCCCCCCTCCCCCCCCCCCCCCCCCGGCCTCGGGTTAAGACTTCGGCTTTATTTTGAAGAAAAAAAACTTAAAGCGTTCAGTTTCAGCTTTTTAATGCATGCTAATCGAGATTTCAGACCAGTTTAAGGATTCCGATCCGGGAAAATTGAGAGTTTAACAGTTCTTGAACAACGAGTCAACTCTCTTAAAGCTACTGCCTCCTAAAGGGACGCGTTTCTCCTTTGTCTTAAAGGAGAATTCTGTTGATTTTAAATCGCTTTATATTTAGTATTTTATGAAACAATACATTATATGGTATACAAATGTTGACTTTTCCAATGCCGCTGAATCAATGGAACGGAATAGCCCTCCATCAAAAATTGCAATTGTTCTACTTCATAATTCGTCTCAGGGACCCCTCCGAAACTCTGCCAAAAGTATGACGTCATTTAGTGAGTACAAGCTAGATTTCAAAGCAGCATAGCGTTCACAGAAAAGCCGAAATGTCGGAACTCGCGCTAGAACTTGAAATAGAGATTGAAGAGAATGACTCAGATGAATCTTCTGTCGACAGCGATAACGATGATGGTGAGTTGGGAGAGTTGGAGCAGAAAGGGGTAGAAGAAAATGATGGTGATGACGGTCGAAGATATGACAGAGTCAGAGACGGAGGAGGCGCAGCGGCTGCACTACCTCAGGCGTACCATCACGAACCGGAGTTCAGAGCTAACGGGGGTGGAGCGGAAGACGATGGTGCTGGCGGTGTGAATGGAGCGAGGCCGATAGTGGATATGTCCAGACTTGATCCAAATAATAGAGATAATTGGTGAGTTTCGGGAAATCTAAATAAACAAAAAAATTCATTGCATGAACTAGTACTATAGAATTTTGAGTTTGTATTTATTATTTTGTAGACTGTTTATTCAACAAACTGGCGCATGCCAAATGGCCGATGTCAGTGGCAGGAGCTAGTACTCTATGACTATGCGCCAAAGTAATTTCGCAACTAAAAAACACGCACACAAAGCACACATATTCTTCGTTGAATTTCATCGAAACAAAATAGAAAAAAGATGACAAAATTAATTATAAGTGATTATTTTTTCAGATATTAGCACAAAAACAAGATCGAAATTTGCAAATTGCCATCCACCCACAAGCAAATCAGCTCTAGCTCTGTGTTGATTGGCATATCAGATGAATGAATGAATATTAATTAAATTTCAGATGAACTTTCATAGTAATGTTAGTATGTATGTTATCATCAGGCAAATCAGAAACGCTTGGTTTGGCATTTTAGTTCCCTATTGTACAACTTCACTAGGCTAGTCTTTCTCCACTCCATATTTAAGGTATGATGTGTGGTTCCACACAAAAAAGGTTTAGTTTAAAAGTAATCGATTAAAAATGCTCTCTTTTCTAAAAATGCACTTTTGACTGTTTTGTCTTTAGGGTCTATGAAGCGCTTATTCCCCTTGCGTATAAGGCAACACAGCTCCTACGCGACATCACTCAAACTTGTTAGCCAATATCATTGGGGTCAAAGTGGATTAAGTATAGTTTAGGTTTGCAATGTGGGCGAAGAATTGGGCACTCGTGGCAGTTTGCACGAATGAGCCCGATATGCAGGAGAAAGTATAAGCCCCATAGTGAAACTGGATAAGCCTAAAGTCCATATATTACTCTGTAAGATGATACCAATATATCAATGCAATAGCGTGATACATGGGGAGACACAGTGAAGGATAGAAGTGCTCAAAGCTTAAAAATGGCCAATTGTACATCTGACCTATATTTGGGCGAACTCATATCGTATATAGGGCAAATTCTAGACGGAAAATCATAGTTTTATGATAAATCACAGACCATGTAATGACGAGATTGATTTACGAATGCAAACAATACCGTATGCAAACATCACAGTTTGATTCGTTTCATGATTTTGTGTGACACAGTGTGACACTGTAACCAAAGATGCAATGTGCTCAAAATAATTTGGTATCCGAACGTATCGCAAGACCTTTATGAAATAACAAGCTTGTATCACCATACATTGTGGTTCATTGTGCAAAATGTTTGACTGGGTATTCATGGTCCCTAATTTGGACTTCCAGTAGCTTGTTCGCGAGGTTGTCCATTTAGGTTGTGATCCTAGTAGGTCCTAGAAGAACAAAATGGAAAATTGGTGAAGAGGCCTTGCTCCTCGTGCAGTGGAGTGAAGTAGGAAGAAGAAGAAGAAGAAGAAGAAGAAGAAGAAGAAGAAGAAGAAGAAGAAGAAGAAGAAGAAGAAGAAGAAGAAGAAGAAGAAGAAGAAGAAGAAGAAGAAGAAGAAGAAGAAGAAGAAGAAGAAGAAGAAGAAGAAGAAGAAGAAGAAGAAGAAGAAGAAGAAGAAGAAGAAGAAGAAGAAGATATGGTCGAGTAATGAGCAGAAATGCAAAGTGATATTGATTGCACTCATTTTGTACGCGTTCCTGACGATCCAGTGGATAAATTGTCATCTGAATACTTAAATCGACAGCGAACAACCGAAGCTGTCAAGAAACCCGCACGCATTACTCCATGCGCGGGAACGAGCGATACGAAAACATAGAGTTATGTACCGGCGCGCCGCGGTGGTCGCGCCTCACTAAATTGCATTATGGGACTATTACCTGACCGCCATTCCTTTTCCGTTCGGCCTTCAATTGCCCACAGTCTGGCCCCCCCGTAAAGGAAAAACTTCTTTCATTGGTGTTTTGGTTATTTCTGTGATAAAATACTTCCATTGTAAAATAAATTACCCATGTCTCATTTCAGCTAAATAACACCACATGGGTAGGTTACTTTAGGTCTGCTCTCTAGGGCTCCGTACGGGATATCCATCGATATCCATCAAATTTTTTCCATGACGGTGTTCAACTAAATAAGTGCGTTTTGGACCCCCTTTTTGTGCCCTCTAGGCTTACGCTGCAGGATATAACGCGGCAGCAGTTCATTTCATTGACCCTTGGCCACATAATAACATGATGAGACCACCAAACAGTTTGTCTCTCTTCAACTAGATAACTGCGGTGGGCCTCGTCGGACTATTAGTACTTACAATCATTTCCTGATGGATGACCTGGTGGTTTTCACTGAATACACCGGTGACTGCATTCTGATTGTTGTCAATGATCCAATCAATGCTCTGTTTGACATGCCCCGCCTCCACGTGTGTCAGTTGTGATGCCTCGCTGAACACTTTTACCACAAAGGCTGTTAGCCTGCAAAGAAGGACATAATTGACACTTGAAAAATCCAGGGTACCGGCATGAGCGGTCACATATTTTGTCTTGGGGTGGTTGTTTTGGGGAGGTAATTGTCTTAGGGGGGCGGGTGGGATATTCCAGGGCTGTAGTTGTCTGGGGGTTATCAACCGGGGGATGATTGTCTGGGGGGTACTCAGCTAGCCACCTGACGCCGTGCCAACGTTGGGCCAACATGCGACATGCGATGTCACCGCGACGTAAAAATGTCCGCCAGCCCAACATCAGCTCGGCGTCTTTTTTTTAATGCTGGCCCAACCTCATTTTGCGATTTCGGCCCAACATCAGTTATTGACAATGGCCCAATGTCAGTTCTAACGTAGGCCCAACATCGATTCCTGGCGTTGAGAGAACATCAAGTTCTGACGTTGGCCCGACGTTAAAATGTCCGCCAGCCCAACATTGTCCCAACATCATTGTGTGATGTCGGGCAAATCTCAATTTCCGACAGTGGCCCAACACCGAATCCTGACATAGGACAGATATCAAATTCTGATGTGGGCTCGACGTTAAAATGTCCGCCAGCCCAACATCGTCACAACGTCATTTTGTGATATTGGCATAACGTCAATTTCCGACAATGGCCCAACATCAACTCATCACATTGGACCAACATAACATTATGATGTGGGCTCGAGGTTAAATTGTCCGCTATCCCAACATTGTCACAACATCATTCTGTGATGTTGGCCCAACGTCAGTTTCCGCCAATGGCCCAATATCAAATCCTGACCTTGGGCCAACATCAAATTCTGACGTTGGCCCGACATTAAAATGTCCGCCAGCATGACATTAGCCCAACGTTACTTTTTATTGTTGGCCCAACATCAAATATTGACGTTGGCCCAACATCAAATCTTGATGTTCCCCCGACGTTTGAATGTCCGCTAACCCAACATTGGCCCAACGTCATTTTCTGATGCTGGACCAACATCACAATTTGACAATGGCCCAATGTCAAATGGCAAACGTAGGACCAACATCAAAAACGTAAAAAGAAATGTGAAGATATGCATAGATCGCACGTTTGCTCCATGCATTTTGTTTAACGTTTACACAGATTCATAAATCATAATTCTATAAATATCCTATTCCTACACCTATTGCCTATTCCTAACCTGTCATAATATCGTCGTACAAATACAGGTCGCAATCGGTATAATATATATACACCTCTTCTTAGCATGTATTTTTTGTAATGGTTAGTAATTTCAGAGCGTTGAATCTGAAATAATACACCTTCAAATCATATTCATAACACTATTTACATGTGCTATTTATATAATAATAATAATACAGTATTTATATAGCGCATAATAATAATAACTTATTCTCTATGTGCTTTCCAAAAAACTTAATTACTTAGATCGTACGAAATAAAAATTAATTATGACAATAATTATTACACGAAGCAAATAAACTACAACATACATTTTAGCAGGAAACCGCACTGTAATTAAGAATACGCATTAACGTCAAAGAAGAAATTACATTAGAAATATAACAAGGGTGTAAAATTATATGACTATTATTAAGTGCATCAGAATGGCAAAGCAAACACAAATAATGCAATGTATGTTATCAAATCGACAGGGTGGCGGGTACGTGGGGGGGGGGGGGGGGTGGGGGGGGGGGGGTGGGGGGGGTCCACTTCGGTCATTTCACATAGTTACAGAATAGGTATGTCTTAACGGCTGTTTTGAAGCTGTGGACAGTTTTGCATTGGCGAATATGAAGAGGCAGAGAGTTCCAGAGGGTGGGAGCCGATACTTGGAAGGCACGATCACCATAGTATTGGGTTGAAGACCTGAGAACTTGTAGAAGATGTTGGTTGGCAGATCGGAGGGAACTGGCTGGGTTGTGTGTACTGATCAGCGATGAGATGTAGGAATGGGGTTGCATTGTTTAGCGATTTGAAAGTCAGCAAAAGGATCTTGAAGATTATTCGTTTCTGGATAGGTAACCAGTGGAGATTACATAGCAAGGGGGTGATGTTCTGCCTTCGAGGGGCTCTGCAGATGATCATGGCTGCGGTGTTTTGGATTCTTTGGAGATGTTGGAGTTCATACTGTGGAAGGCCATACAGAAGACTATTGCATGTGTCTAGTATGCTGGTAACAAATGAATGGATGAGTGATTTGGTTGCGGGTGCTGTGAGATATTGTCTGATCTGTCCAATCGATCTGATGGCTACCATGGCCGATATTATGGTCTTCAGATGCTGCTTCATGGTGACCTAAACCATTCAAGAACCTTGTCAGCGAAGCCATAACGTCTGGGTAGCACTTGCATCCATACATCATGGTCTATAGTGTCGAATGCGCCACTAAAATCCAACAAAAGAAGAATGACCTCCTCGTTTCTGTCTAAGGCCCGAAGAACATCATTTTGGACTTTCAGACTTTTCAGACCTTCGGACTTTCTACTCCATGATGTGATCTGTAGGCTGATTGGGTTACCGGAAACATATTGTTGGCGTCTGGATATGCGGTGATCTGGTTGGCTACAACTCGCTCGACGAGATTTGCAAGATAGCTCAGGTTGGAGATCGGGCGATAACTGGCCAAGTCGTCAGGGGGAAGGTTATCTTTCTTCATGCGAGGTACGACGATCGACTTCTTCAGACATGAAGGGAATTTTCCAGACCTAAGACTTGCGTTGACGATCCTTGTGAGAGCTGAGAGTAAGGCAGGTGAACCATCTGTACAACTCTTTAGAAGAGTAGTAGGAATAGGGTCCAATTCACATGATGCCTTAGATGTGGATTTGATGATTCTAAGTACATCTTCATCAGTGACTGGGTGGAACGAGTCCAGTGTTGAGTTGCACTCTTCAGGAATTGGAATAAAAAGGTTCTGCTCATCACCATGGTTGAGCTATTCTCTAAGACGATGGAGTTTCTGTTCGAAGAAGTATCCAAAGTTGTTTGCTAGCTGGAGAGGACAATTGTGTTTTGGTAGGGTGTGAGTGACTGGACGCATGGTGAGATATTTTACAAGTCGGAACAACTCTTGTTGATTAGATGAGTCTTTTTTAGAAGGTATTCACGTTTAGTTGCGTACACGAGTACGTTGTATTCTTTGCACCGTTCTGCGTAGATGTGTTTGTGAACCTTCAGTTAAGATTTGTTCATCTGTCTTTCAGCTCTCCTGCGCTTCTGTTTGGCTGTGCGTAGACTTTTATTATACCAGGGGGCATTAGGCCGGAGGATAATGCTCCTTTCTGAAAGCGGTGCATGTTTTTCCAATAGCTTGCCAAGTTCAACATTGTAGAGAAGAGCCAGGTCCTCAGGGTCATTTGATGATTCTTGGACAAGTGATGATTCTGATTTTCTTTATTTTCCGGGTCTTCAGGAGACATCTAACAGGACTCGGCCGGGAAGTAAGGAGACGGCACTCAATGGCAGCATGGTCTGATGGTAAAGAAGAGCAGATCTGGATTGATTGCACGAAGTCATCATGGGATCGTGAGATGATGAGGTCGAGTGTGTGCCCACTAGTATGGGTTGGAACATCGACAACATTTTGGAAGTTGGTCGATTCCAGCAGTTGAAGGAGCCTTGAAGCGTTAGCATCATTCTGGACATCGACGTGGAGTCGCCAACTAGTACGACCTTCTGACGCACGACGGACAATATCTCAAGGAGTGAAGACAGTTCAGCAGGAAATGTATGTGGTGTGTGTCGGTTTTTCCTTCCCGAAGGAGGTCTGTAGACGACCACGAGGCGGAAAGGACAAGAGTCACTAGATGTTATTGTCAAGTCGATGTACTCGAATGACTCGACATTCATCAGTAGATTCGTAGTTGCGATATAGCCCTTGTGCAGGAGAACCCCAACTCCACCTCCTCTGCTGACGGTACGAGGTATGTGTAGAAAGTCATAATGTGGAAGCGTTGACGGATGTCTCTCAGTGTGGCTGTGTCCTTTTCTGTGTTCGTCAGCCATGTTTCACAAACTGTTTAAATTACGAAATCACAGAAAGCAGTCGCGCTTTCATCGAACGGGCGTTCCATACGGCAAATTTGTTAGCGACGTTGGTTTGAGTTGTATAACTTTCGTTTTTTTTCAATGTACATGAAGAATGGCGATCGCCGTTTTTCCCACGGTCGGGTAAACTCATCGCGTTTGGCGATTAGGGTTTGAATGGGATGAAGACGATTGTCTTTCCTTCTACGACCACCTCTAGAAGTTCTTTCTTTAGCGAGATCTAAGTCGCGAAGCGTCTCCATTAGCAATGGGCTAATCCGATTCAGCTTAGTACTTCTTATTGAGCGTTTGATGTCAAACAATTGTCTTTTCGTGTAGTGCAAGGAGTTCATTGTCGGCCTGTGTGTCACGTTGATCTCGAAGAGCCAGGTCCTCAGGGTCATTTGATGATTCTTGGACAAGTGATGATTCTGATTTTCTTTATTTTCCGGGTCTTCAGGAGACATCTAACAGGACTCGGCCGGGAAGTAAGGAGACGGCACTCAATGGCAGCATGGTCTGATGGTAAAGAAGAGCAGATCTGGATTGATTGCACGAAGTCATCATGGGATCGTGAGATGATGAGGTCGAGTGTGTGCCCACTAGTATGGGTTGGAACATCGACAACATTTTGGAAGTTGGTCGATTCCAGCAGTTGAAGGAGCCTTGAAGCGTTAGCATCATTCTGGACATCGACGTGGAGTCGCCAACTAGTACGACCTTCTGACGCACGACGGACAATATCTCAAGGAGTGAAGACAGTTCAGCAGGAAATGTATGTGGTGTGTGTCGGTTTTTCCTTCCCGAAGGAGGTCTGTAGACGACCACGAGGCGGAAAGGACAAGAGTCACTAGATGTTATTGTCAAGTCGATGTACTCGAATGACTCGACATTCATCAGTAGATTCGTAGTTGCGATATAGCCCTTGTGCAGGAGAACCCCAACTACACCTCCTCTGCTGACGGTACGAGGTATGTGTAGAAAGTCATAATGTGGAAGCGTTGACGGATGTCTCTCAGTGTGGCTGTGTCCTTTTCTGTGTTCGTCAGCCATGTTTCACAAACTGTTTAAATTACGAAATCACAGAAAGCAGTCGCGCTTTCATCGAACGGGCGTTCCATACGGCAAATTTGTTAGCGACGTTGGTTTGAGTTGTATAACTTTCGTTTTTTTTCAATGTACATGAAGAATGGCGATCGCCGTTTTTCCCACGGTCGGGTAAACTCATCGCGTTTGGCGATTAGGGTTTGAATGGGATGAAGACGATTGTCTTTCCTTCTACGACCACCTCTAGAAGTTCTTTCTTTAGCGAGATCTAAGTCGCGAAGCGTCTCCATTAGCAATGGGCTAATCCGATTCAGCTTAGTACTTCTTATTGAGCGTTTGATGTCAAACAATTGTCTTTTCGTGTAGTGCAAGGAGTTCATTGTCGGCCTGTGTGTCACGTTGATCTCGAACTGAATGGGAGAGCGCAAGTTTATGAGAAGATAAAGGTGAACAAGGACAAGCCCATTCAACCACAGTATCCCTCGTATCATTGATTCTAGCTGCATTTTGAACGAAGGTTCAGCTTAAGTCAGCCGGCAAGCTTCCCGTCGAAATAGCTCTAGAGTTCCATTGTAACATTAGATGTTGACAGTTTCTCAAACATCAAAATAATCAAAAGTTCGTCTCGAGTCTCAAATCTGACAGATTTAACCAAAAGTCTCGCTAATATCAATGCTCTATGTAGAGGAACTAAACACAGTGAAATACTTTCACAGAAAGTGGCGACAAATATACAAAAGGCCGAAAATAGAGGGTGAAAATACGAAGCGATCATTGATCGTGCAGCCGGTGACGGCGCGTACAATATATATTCTTATATATCCTTATAAATTATTTACAGCAGCAAGGACATTACAAAATATCTATTATATTAATACGGTAAGCTTCAACCCCCCGAAACGCCTCCCACACGAGATAGCCAGACCCCGAGGATTCGGCGATTCCCCGACCGTCGCGATCGAAGGATATGCGTTTTGCGGAGGACAATAACGTATTCCCGAGTGTCCCCGCCCCGTGGTCGTCGTCCAGATCGAAGAAAAGAGAAAGTTTAAAACGCCGAGCATTGACAAATGATTTACCACGGCAACTTTGTTCGACGAATATAAAACGGAGTTGATAAAGCAAGATATATATTGAAAAACAGCTTTGTGGCAAAATTACCCCGGTTTAGATAAATATAAATATTATTATTATACAGATGGTCGATATGATCTGTAGGTCTGAAATTGACAACTCAGGTGCTTTGCAATCGTAGTGTAATCGTCGTAAGGTTCAATTCGCTGCGCGTATATCCCACTATAGAGTACTTGCAAACGTATACACGCATCGGAATCATCTCAACCCCCTTCGGCCAGGAGGCTGCATGTTTATTCCATCGGCGACGAATATTTCTCGGCGACGAATATTTCAGCGAAAATGACAGATTTATCGACGTCGATCGAGTCTGATACGTTAGTTGATTGCTTTATATAAACTGCTATGACCTTTATGTCGGGCATGAAATTGAATAATTACCCGTTGTTGAGTTTTGCGCATTATTTTATTTAATTACGGGGGTGCACATGCCCCCTGATAATTTGGAAAATGGAAATTTGGAAATTTAGTCGAATTTGGTATGATTGTGAAGGTAATCTTGTACTTAACAAGCCTCGAGAAATTCAGATTTTTTGAAATTTTTAAAATATTTTTTAAATTGAAATTGAAAATGAGAAAAATTCACCCTCCAAACCAGGCCCAAATTAACCCCGATCTCGCCGCTTAGGTCGATGACGTGTGGCGAGGGGGTGAATTCTCTGCTATATCGCGGTATACATCAGTTTGCGTGCGTTATTTTGTTTACAACGTCCATCGCTCGCTCGTTTTGCAACATCGGAAATGAAGAAACAAAAATCTAGAATTGCCCAATGTTAGTGTAAAAGTAGATATTTTACCGTATGAGTGGTTATTTTCCCAAAATTAGAGATTTGTTTGACAAATTGAGAGACGCAAATTGAACGTGCCTCGAAAAAAGAAATGCCCGTCAGTTGAATGATACGGAACACGCACTAGAGTTTCAGCGGCACTGCTCCGCGAGACAGACTGTGCTCTATATATATAGCTACCTAGCTAGCTGCACGCCAACTGCCATGACTGCCTTGTAAGTAATTGCACTTTTAAAATGCTCCGAAAAGGAACGAAAATGCAAGATTATTACGATCACACCTATTCTAGACTCTTATTTTACTTACATGTTTGTAGGGCTTTTAAAACAAAATACGAGAACAATTACCTGCAAAAACAGCACAAAAAATGCGCTGATAATAGTGCACTTACTCACTATAACGCGAGCTGAATTGAAGCGAGCTACATACACTGCACACCATAATTGTATAAAAAATAGTTTAAACAACCACGGAATCCTCAATCCTCGGTATAAAGGGATATAATTCCGGTATATTACGTGGTAGATACCGAAGCTTCATATTGGATAACCCCCTTGGTGACGTCAGCACAACACACACAGTACTGACTCTGCTCGTCGCTGGATTGGGGGTTTTGAGGCAGTGTTTAATATTTTCATTTCTTTTAAATTTTTGGATGTGCGAGTACTTGGAAAGTAATATTTTCATATTCTGTATTATTTCAACTTTCTGTAAAGATATAATTTGGCTAATATTGTTTTTTTCTTTGAATAAACTCTATAAGGGGACATTTATGTGCACCCCCCCCCCCCCCCCAATTAGTCAGACCATGCTACGCCACTGGGGGGGGGGGGGGGGTGGGTAGTCGTAGCAAATATTGTCTTATCCTAGACAGCTATGATCATTCCCTTCAAGGCAATATATTCACGGGTTTCACACAACACATCGAGTGCATGTGTTAGTATTATTTTTCGCCATGTGTTTGCAATGCATACAATTTTTATTACGTTTGCGTTATAGTATTATTATGAACATTTAAATAGAGTGTACCGAGGATGGGTCGGGTTTATAATTTTCACTAAATGGTTGTATCGCAGTGACATGTGTTATAGTGGGGTGTCGAATGGAAGGGGGGAGGGGGGGGGGGGGGGCGGGTAAAACGTCTCAGTCTCTTTCATCTTTCCATGTGGAAATGGAATCATTTTTAAGAGGTCGTTGTGGTCTTAAAATCGTGATCGCTTTTCTCTGACTAAAAACCCGCGGATTTTCGCGGGTCCCGCTAGTGTATTTTTTAATATAAATAATAACAAACATCGAAATTTTACATTTTACTTACCGTCACTTATAATCGATCATGAATTCCCCGATAGCAATACTTTGTTTGTACGTTTGGATTTATTTATAATTATCAATTGATGATTTACAATTTGAATCGATTACTAATGTTTGTAATCGTTTAAACGAAATGCAATTCATTCAAGATCTCAAAGCAAGTTAACAAAAATATTATAAGTACCCGGCTAGCCAGCTGACGTCGGACCGATGTCGGCAGGTTGTCGGCAATATCGCGGTCGGCAAACAGACGTCGCGCCAACATTACGCTAATGTCGAATTTAAGTTGGAGGTTTTAGAAATTTTAGGAAAGTCGGAAAATGGTTGTAGTTGAATGTCGTGCCGATGTCGCACCAATGCAGAAACTGATACCAATTTAAGAAGTCGATAGAGGGTTGTGAAAAATTGATGTCGGACCAATATTTTTTTATTGGAAATCCATATGACATTCTTAATTATGACGCCAAAGCGATATCCTGCCAAAGTCAAAATTGGCAGCAATAAAACTAATCAGTAAATAGTCATTATATTGATGTTGTGCCGATGTCAATAATGCGACATGAATATGACATCTCAAATATGAAATCGACCATATATCGCCCCGATGTTTGAGTTGGTAGTAATTTAAGAGGTCGGTAAAAGGTTGTACAATATATGTCGGGCCAATGCTATTAATTAAACATAATTTGACAACTCAAATACGACTTTGGGCCTATACCGCACAGATGGATGTCGAAACTTATAGCAATTATAAAGGTCGGTAAAAGGTTGTGAAACAGATGTCGGGCGGATGTCATTACTCCTACATAAATATGACATCTCTACTATGACGTCAGTCCGATACTGTGATGATGTTGGATCTGGTAGCAATTTAAGAGGTCGGTACATGGTTGTGAAATTGACGTCGGGCCAATGTTATTAATTGGACCTCAATACGACATCTCAATTATGACGTCACACCGATATCCTGCCAATGTCAGAATTAGCAGCAATGGAACAAGTCGGCAAATGGTCATTAAATTAACTTCGTGCCGATGTCATTAATCCGACATGAATAAGAGATCACAAATATGACGTCGGGCTAATATCGCGCCGATGTTGGATCTGGGTAGCAAATTAAGAGGTCGATCAAAGATTGTACAATTGATGTTGGGCTTATGTTATTAAAGCTATGTTTCATTAAAAAACAAATATTTACCAAATTATATCTTTACAGAGGGTTGAGATCATCCAGAATATGAAAATAATACTTTCCAAGTACTCGCACATCCTAAAATTGAAATAAAATTGACAATATTGAACACTGCCTCAAAACCCCAATCCAGCGACTTGCGGAGTCATATAGCTGTGTATGTTGTACTGACGTCACCGAAGGGGTTATCCAATAGGAAGCTTCGGTATCTACCACATAATATACCGGGATTATACCCCTTTATACCGAGGCTTCCATGGTCGTTTAAACTATTTTCTGTATGATTATGGTGGTTTAAACTTTTTGAACTAATGAAACAACAACTTACATTCATTGTATGGTTATTCTTTTATTCATTAATGTGTCTGATAAGGTAAAAACGGGTAAATCAATCGCCGAATCTGCGAGTGAAATCATGACTCCAGCTAGCGCTACTCCGGCGTTACCCCTGCCCGGCGCGGCCAGCCCACGGATACCCAACCCGATGGGCCCAAGCGGAGCCGACGAAGCCTCGATCGCGCGCTGGATATTGGATGTAAAATCATCACAGCTCAGCTAGCTACAGTACAATCCCCATGTGACATCGATAACGTTTAGTACACTCCCATATCATTGATCCATGTGTGATGTTGTTTGCGGAATTGCGTGCTGATCAACACTGGCGAAGTTATATTTCTCAAGATATTAGAGTAGCTCGAGCGAAGAAACGAGATTATTGTAACAGCAGTGCGTGCGCAGCGATCTGGCCCATGTACCGTACATGTTGCAGCGGGAAAAGGCCGCGCGAGGTACAGGCATCGGCTCGATCTCGAGCTCATCTTCTGCAGCGTCTCCTAATTCCCCCTGACCCTCATCGGAACTTGAGGAGCTCTTCTCTGTCTCATCTAACTCATATTTTACTTCAAAACTCAAATCTAAATTCAGGTCGTCCGCCATTCGAGATGCTTCAGTCAAAAGAAGAGTTGGAATAAAACGAGCAAGCGATGGTTGTTGTAACGAATACTGCACGCAAACTGATCTATCATACCGCGGCGATCGAGCATGCGCCCCTTGCCATACGGCATCGATCTAAGCTTCGAGATCGGAGTTAATTTGGGCCTGGTTTAAAGGGTGATTTTTTCTCATTTTCAATTTTGATTTTAAAATATTTTTAAAAATTCAAAAAATCTGAATTTCTCGAGGCTTGTAAAGTACAGGATTACCTTCACAATCATACCAAATTCGACTCGATTTATAATCAATGAGAAGACTCTTTAAACATAGGCGCCGGAAGTGGGGTGGCAGGGGGGGCGGCCGCCCCCCCCCAATCCAAAAAGTGGGGGGGCAAAACGCGTTTTTGCCCCCCCAAAAAGCCCCCCCCCCTCAAAAAAAAAAGAAAAGAAAGAAAAAGGAAAAGAAAACATGGTATGTATCAGCCAATACTTGTTAATTATAACATTTAGAATCTAAGTTATACATCCATTTAAAGTTTTCGCTGCGCGCTTCGCGCGCAAATAAATAATCTCAGTTTGTTGTGTTACTTGGGTATGGTACGTCTGCGGTGGGTTTTTCTGTACCGGTCCACGTAGTTCATGTGTCGACTGTTATTGCTCTGGCTGTTTGTGTGACGTGCACCAAATTGCACTATTTCAAGTAAATAAATGCAAAACCCTCCCCGTCTGGCTCTGCCCCAGCCCTCGGTCGCTTCGCTCCCTCGGGACTCATTTTTGGCTGTAAGCTATGATGTTGGATCATACAAATGTGGCATATTGTTTATGTTTTATGCACCAGATTGCACCATTTCAAGTATATAAATGCAAAATCTTTCCCGTGGGAGGGGGATACCCCCTCCCAAACCCACCCCCCTCTAGCTCGGCCCCAGCCCTCGGTCGCTTCGCTCCCTCGGGGCTCATTTTTGGCTGTACGCTATGTTGTTGGATCATGTTTTTATGCACCCGATTGCAAGTCCCAAAATGCAAAAGCTCCCTACCATGGGAGGGGGGGGGACACCGCTCAGTTACTTTGCTCCCCCCTGCTAATTAGTCGCTTTATCCTCGCAATGTCACCTCTGACTCGAAGATGGCAACCCTTTGAGCAGTGGTCTACGCAAAATTATTGGGGGGGGGGGGGGGGGGCACACCTTATGTATTTCTTTGTTTTTCAAAAAAATGTCCCCTTATGTTTTCTATTGTTTTTTCCAAATTATTGGGGGGTGCCCCCCCCCCCCCTCCAGTGGCGGATCTACGGGGGGGGGGGGGGGGGGGGGGGTTTAGGGGGTTTAACCCCCCCCCCCCCCTTGGGCTGCCAAGTGAAAATGTATCAGTGAAAAAAAGTGAAACAAAAAGTGAAAAAAAATCACCTACGGGGGTTCAAAATAGCGAAAATAATTCACGGCTTGTGCACGAAAGTGAAAAAAGGTGAGCAAAAATCACTTACGGGGATTCAAAATAGCAAAAAAAAATCGCCGCTTCGCGGCTCGTGGACGAAAGTGAAAAAAGGTGAACAAATCACTAAGGGGGGTTCAAAATAGCAAAAAACAAAATTGTGGCTGGACGATGCTCCGCATCGTCATTGGGTCAACCCCCCCCCCCCTTAGCAAAAAGCTAGATCCGCCCCTGCCCCCCCCCCCCCGTCGCTACGCCACTGCCTGTGAGTGCGGTTGGGCATGAGCCCCTAAAGACATAAATCGTGAGCCCCCTTAGGGTTTTGCCCCCCCAATCCAAAACTGCTTCCGGCGCGCCTGTCTTTAAATATACATAAATATGACAGCTCAAATATGACGTTGGGTCAATGTTGTTGCGATGTCGGCTTGTTTCATTGCTGCCAGTTCTGACATCGGCAGGATATCGCTATGGCATCATCATTGAGATGTCGGCGGGATATCGGCCTGACATCATATTGTCGATATTATATTGATGTTCAATTAATAACAACCATTTACCGTCCTCTTAAATGGATGCCAGTTCAAATATTGGCGCGATATAAGGTCGACGTCAAATTGGAGATGTCATATTCATGTTGCAATATTGACATCGATGCAATATCAATTTTATGACCATTTGCCGAGTGGTTTCAATGCTGAATGTTCTTACGTCGGCGGGATATCGGTCTGTCATCATATTTTTGATATCATATTGATGTTCAATTAATAACATTGTCCCGACATTACTTTCACAACCATTAAGCGACCTCTTAAATTGATACCAGTTCCAATATCGCCGCGATATTAGCCCGACGTCATGTATGAGATGTCATATTAATATCGAACTATTGACATTCGCGCAACATCAATTGTATGACCATTTGCCGACTTGTTTCATAGCTGCCAGAGGTTGACATCGGCAGAATATCGCTATGGCGTCATCATTGAGATGTCATATTCATGTCTAATCGATTTTTATTGGGCCATTGGCGGAAAGTGACGTTGGGCCAACATCACAGAATGATGTCGTGACAATGTTGGGCTAGCGGACATTTTAACCTCGAGCCGACATCCTAATGTTATGTTGATCCAATGTCATGAGATGATGTTGGGCCATTGTCGGAAATTGACGTTATGCCAATATATCACAAAATGACGTAGTGACGATGTTGGGCTGGCGGACATTTTAACGTCGATCCAACCGCGATATGCCGACATCCGGCCAACAACTTTCGACATCGGCCCGACGTCAGGTGGCTAGCTGGGTAATCGTCTGGCGGGGGGTAATTATCCGGGGGGAGTTGTCCGGGGGTTAGTTGTCCAGGGTGTAATTGTCCGGGATATAGTTGTCCGGGGGTAGTTGTCCGGGGGTAATTGTCCGGGGGTAGTTGTCCGGGGGTAGTTGTCCGGGGGGTAATTGTCCGGGGGTAGTTGTCTTGGGGGTAGTTGTCTTTGTGGGTAATTGTCTTGGGGGGGTAATTGTCTTGGGGGTAATTGTCTCAGGGGGTAATTGTCTTGGGGGGTAGTTGTCTTGGGGGGGGGGAGGTAATTGTATCGGGGGTACTTGTCCTAGGGGGGTTTTTGTCCGGGTAGTAGTTGTCCGGGGATAATTGTCCTAGGGGGGTAGTTGTCCGGGGGTAATCGTCCGGGGGTGGTTGTCCACGTGGTAGTAGTCCGGACACGATCAATATTAGTTTGTAAAGTTACTGTGCAAGATGTTGCTACTAAAGTTTTTCCTTACCAAGACTACCCATTTAAAGGCGGAGTTATATAGAAAAGCAAATTGGAAACGCAGCCATTTTGACAATATCAAGATGGCCGCCATTATGGTTTCGGAAAAAAGGGGCAACAGGGGTTTTTAGATTTGGCGTACTTTTCAAAAATATATAATTTTGAAATCTCCAAAGGTGGTGAACACTGTAACATAAGGAACCCGCCTTTATGAAAGTATCACACATTCAGAAGAAACTTGTTATATGACTGGCGTCTCAAATATTACTCTTTAATTGAACTAATCACATGGTGTATACTTACCATGTGCTACCTGGTATATGCTGAAATGCCGCATAAGCACCATCAGACTGTCGATACTTTAGTTCATTTGCAACGCCTGTTTGAAAACAAATAATGTTGAATTAAGAAAATACTGCTGGAAGATGCTTATCTATTACATATCGCCAATGCGGTAAAGTAAAATAAGAGTCGCATGCAGCCTAGCTATCAACCATAGCAGGATCATTGTCTGGCAAAATGAGAGTTACTACATAAAGACCACACGCAAAGTATCAAACATTGTAAAAGTGGATAATTAAAGTTGTCAATAAACACAAAAAAGGCCCTATTTTCCCGTCTAATAATCCAAATGTTTCTTACATTAGAAGAAAGGTAATTTTGTCCTCTTTGTTTTGGTATGCAAGACGGTATGAAAAACGTAACAGGGTAAAATTATACGATCGGCTGAATGAGCGAGGGTTGGTACAAATTCGTCAAATTCGTCAACGACTTTAAGCTATTGGAGTTTTATTTCACACAGCGGACCAAAATAGGGCTAAAATATACTCGTACCCCGTGTTAAAGCGCGCCGTGCGGTTTGTGTTGAGAAAATGCACAGAACTTTTCCATATGGGAAGTGCTTCGTTATTCCGAAGGTTCGTTATTCTGAAGGTTCGTTATTCCGAACACGCAAATGTCCTATACCTGAGTGTTCGTTAATCCGAACATGAAATAGGGTTCATTAATCCGAACATTTGTTGCATTATTCGGAAGGTTCGTTATTCCGAAGATTCGCTATTCCTAAAATGAAATCGGGTCCGTTATTCCGAAGGTTCGTTAGTCCTAAAATAAAAACGGGTTCGTTATGCCGAAGGTTCGTTATTCCGAAGATTCTTTATTCCGAAGGTTGGTTATTCCGAAGGTTCGCTATTCCTAAAATGAAATCGGGTTCGTTATTCCGAAGGTTCTTTATTCCGAAGGTTCGTTAGTCCTAAAATGAAATAGGGTTTGTTATTCCGAAGGTTAGTTAGTCCGAACATGAATTAGGGTTCTTAAATCCGAAAATGAAATAGGGATTACCGTCGAGTTGTGTGTGTGTATGTGTGAGTGTGTGTGCATGTGTGTGTGTTTGTGTGTGTATATGTGTGTGTGTGTCTGTGTGTATGTGTGTGTGTGTGTGTGCGTGTGTGTGTGTGTGTATGTGTGGTGTGTGTGTGTGTGTGTGTGTGTGTGTGTGTGTGTGTGCGTGTGCACTGGCGTACTGGCGGGGTGGGGTGTCATGGGCCCCCTCCCAAATCAATTTAAATCATGGCTTTTATCTAAGTCGATTGGAAAAGAGAGTAAGCCAAGAAAACTCAGATTGCACAGCCACTTAGCAAAATGCTAGATCCGCCCCTGCCCTTAGTTGCTAAATACATACAATTCAGACAAATAAAATGTTAGAATTAAGATATTTTGGACTGATATCAAGCAGCAAAATCTAACTTTATGACATCATTATAATTATATAATAGCAAATTGATTTAGTTTTATATCATGTTTGTTTACATGAGAAAGATATAAATACATCTCAAATATCTAATTCGTATTGCACTCTTTCACAAAGAAAACTAAAATAATTTTTGAGGAAATTCATTTCAGTTTATAACAACATGTTACAAATGATTCTTATACAATTTGACTAGAATTGTAAAGCCACTCTTTGCCTCTCTCCCCTTCTCCCCCACCCCCCATGCAGCCACGGCAATTCGAGTAAGATTGATCCCCTTTCCCAAGTTCACAATGCTCAAAGAAATCAAATTCTTTTCTATGTCGTATTTATTTAATTTTCGGATTAACGAACCCTACCTCATTTTAGGACTAACGAACCTTCGGAATAACGAACCCGACTTTATTTTTGGATCAACGAACCTTCGGAATAACAAACCCGATTTTATTTTTGGATCAACGAATCTTCGGGATAACGAACCTTCGGAATAACAAACCCGATTTTATTGTCGGATCAACGAACCTTCGGGATAACGAACCTTCGGAATAACAAACCCGATTTTATTTTCGGATCAACGAACCATCGGAATAATGAACCTCGGAATAACGAACCCGATTTAATTTTCGGATAAACGAACCTTCGGAATAACGAACCTTCGGAATAACGAACCTTCGGAATAACGAACCTTCGGAATAACTGAACCATCGGAATAACGAACATTCGGAATAATGGACTGTAACCACCCAAGCAATCTACGTTTTATGCTACGTAACTTTACAATACTAAGACATTATTTTGGCAAATCAATTTATTTTCGATAGTTCTATGGTTAAAGGTAACCTTGAGTATTGGTAATTTCCAACGTGTTCCCCAACAATTAATTGTACCGGATTTGGTTCATTTCAATTCCATATGAAAGATCATAGAAACAAAAAATGGGAAATAATAATAATTCCCATAATTGCTTTAAAAACCTTCGCGCTTCGCGCTAGAGTTCTCTAGAGTTAATTTGACACTTGAGTTGTAACGGCTCTTTTTGAATAACAGGGATTTTACTTTGTCTTTTGTAATTGTGTATACTTTTCGAGCATGGAGAAGTTATAGCTATTAGTTTGTACCGTAATCGTGCAGGTTTGGGTTACTAAAGTTAAGTTGGACCAATACTCACCGTTACCTTTAAAGATTTTATTCAAAGAAAAACCAATATTAGCCAAATTATATCTTTACAGAAAGTTGTAATCATACAGAATACGAAACTATTACTCTCCAAGTACGAGCACATCCAAAAATTGAAGAAAAAAATGATCATATTAAACACTGCCTCAAAACCCCCAATCCAGCGACGAGCGGAGTCAGTAGCTGTGTGTGTTGTAGTGACATCACCATAGGGGTTATCCAATAGGAAGCTTCGGTATCTACCACGTCATATACGGGAATTATACCCCTTTATACCGAGGAATCCGTGGTTGTTTAAACTATTTTCTATACAATTATGGTGATTTAAACTTTTTGAACTAATAAAATAACAATTTATATTCGTTGTAAAGTTATTATTTTATTCATTAAAGTGTCTGGAAAAGTAAAAAAAGGTAAATGAATCACCTAGTCTGCGAGTTGAATCATACTCGCTGGCGGCATGCATGATACGTGCAGAGCCTCGACCGTGCGCGATACCGTGAACAATATGAATTCAATACAGCGGTTAGTGCAGTGTTATGTACCTCGCTTCAATTCAGCTCGCGTTAGTGAGTAACGGTGCACTATTATCAGCGCAATTGTTTGTGCTGTTTGTGCAGGTAATTGTTCTCGTATTTGTTTTAAAAGCACTACAAACATGTAAGTAAAATAAGAGATAGTCTAGAATAGGTGTGATCGTAATAATCTTGCATTTTCATTCCTTTTCGGAGCTTTTTAACAGTGCAATTACTTACAAGGCAGTCATGGCAGTTGGCGCAGCAGCTTAGCTAGGTAGCTAGAGCACAGCCTGTCTCGCGGGGCTGGGCCGCTGAAACTCTAGTGCGTGTTCCGTATCATTCAACTGACGGGCATTTTTTTCTTTCGAGGCACGTTCAATTTGCGTCTCTCAATTTGTCAAACAAATCTCTAATTTTGGGAAAATAACAACTCATACGGTAAAATTTTGTACTTTTACACTAACATTGGGAAATTTTCTAGATTTTTTTTTCTTCATTTCCGATGTTGCAAAACGAGCAAGCGGTGGTTGTTGTAACGAATACTGCACGCAAACTGATCTATCATACCGCGGCGATTGCGCATGCGCCCCTTGCAACACGTCATCGATCTAAGCGGCGAGATCGGAGTTAATTTGGGCCTGGTTTGGAGGGTGATTTTTTTTCTCATTTTCAATTTTGATTAAAAAATCTTTAAACAATTTCAAAAAATCTGAATTTCTCGAGGCTTGTAAAGTACAAGATTACCTTCACAATCATACCAAATTCAACTCAATTTATAATCAATGAAAAGACGTTTTAAGTGGTTAAATGCGTAATATTTAATGGTGAACATTGATCAGGTCTTGAGTTGCTGCTAAATGTTTTATCTCCAACATTCACACTTGCCGTGAACCATGTCGTATTAAAGAGGCGAGAGAAAATTAAATTTAAGGGGAGTTCAGTTTTGGTATAGAGGGCGCTGCAACATATGGTATCATTATTGCATGTACTTTGCCAAAAATAATGGGAATTTAAATTACCGTCAGACAGGTATCCGTGGATTCTCCTCTCCAGATCTGGCGTGTCTTGCCCCGAAGCCTGCAGGTATGTGTATGCATAGAGGGTTGGTGCCAGGAACATCATGGTCTGCTCTCCACACCCATGCGGTTGCTGTAACCATTTATCCAGGCCCCCTATTGGATCCGCACCCAGAGTACCAAGCAGATTCCCTACACATAGCAATAATGATGATAATCAATGTTATTACTGTATATAGATGTTTATAGGACCTGGGCCCCGTTGCAGAAAGAGATACAATCGATTGTAAGTTGCAATTAATCGTAAGTCAGATCACGTGTTCTAGATGCGCAAATCTGATTGGTTGAAACGCGTAAATTTTCAGACTTACGATCAATCGTAACTTACAATCTCTTTCTGCAACGGGGCCCTGGACACATTCTTTAGTCCAATGTTTTTGAGGGGGCTATTCATGATATTCATGGTTTCTTTATACAATTCAGCGAGGTTGCCACCTTGGCAATCTTGGATATCTGGTTGTATAATCATTATAAAGATAATTAGCAAATTTGCATATTAGTAATATAAGGTCAGGGGTCATTTTCTATCTAGAAATAGTACAATATTGATAGCAATTCTTCTAGAGTATTTTTGTGCAAGGATTCCATTTCCGCTGCTCGTTTGCAAGTGCAACATGCCAACAGCCTGAAATCCAATATGGCTGCCCCTAATTTTCATATTTATGACTAATATTTTGGTTCAGTGGCTATGGCCTGTAATAAGGCATAATTATATATTTTTACCTAATTTGCATTTTCCCAGAAATCAGGTAAAATCGTGGAGATAAAAAAGACGAGAAATATCACTTATTCCAAGGTCTTGGGGGAAACAAATCCATTCAAAGAAACTTAATTTTACGTATCGCCTAAATTGGCAACCCACTTTTAAGGGATAGTTGAGTTCTGGTAGAGAGAGTATAGTTTTAGTCAACCTGAATTTTAGTAACCAAAACCTGCACCATTACAAAGAAAAAACGCTGTTCAAAATTTCGTTGTTCAGAATGTTGTTGTTCAAATTTTGAGCAATGTTGTTTAAATGACAGAATGAGTGTTCTAAACAGACATTGTTTAAAACACTCGGTCTAGTTGCAGAACATATTTTAAACAATTATTGTTTAAAAACCATGAACGGGTTTCATTCCCTCCAACAAGCCTTTTACGCGTTACGCGCACGTGCACACGGCGGCGGCTCTGCAACAATTTCATCATGGCGGATAACTACACCGTCAATACTTCGGAGGAGTTCGGACTCGCTGAACTAATTGACGTATTCAGAGGTGAGAATTTAAACTAATTATTTAGTAATCTGAACGATTTTATACTTAAGACTTATTTGTGCTTGCTTTGACATCTAAGCGATGTCTACAATACAGAATAAATTAAGATAGACTCTGCCAATCCCGTCCGCAGTGCAGTGATCGAAGTTGCACGGAATGTACGCGCCCGCAGAGGCTGCTAGCATAGCGCAGCGAGAGGCCCTGCCGACCCTACCCCGGTAGACATCGCTTAGATTTAAACGCAATCACAAATAAGTATAAAATCGTTCAGATTACTAAATAATTAGTTTAAATAATCACCTCTGAATACGTCAATTAGTTCAGCGAGTCCGAACTCCTCCAAAGTATTGACGGTATAGTCAACAGTTTTTTAAACAACAACATAAAACATCTGACTTTTTTAAACAATAGTTTTAAGCAACAACTTTGAACAGCTGACTTTTAAACAATATTTTTGAACAACACTTTTAAACAACGGACGTTTTTAAACAATATTGTTAAAAAAAGCTTAAACAACCATGCTGTTTAAAATCTATTGTTTAAAAAGTTGTTTAGAATTTTAAACAACTTACTGTTTAAAGATTAAACAATCTTGGTTGTTCAAAATGTTAAACAACGTTGTTAGAGGGACCGGCTTAAACAGCGTTTTTGGCTGTTGTTTAAAAAGTTGTTTAATTTGTTTTGCTGTGTACATTACAAACTAATAGTTAAAACTCCACCATGCTCAATAGGAATTACAAATTACAAGCGACTAAGTAAAAAAAAGCATGTTATCATTTTTTGAAATGATTACAAAACGCATTTGTTTAAACCATTTTAATTACAATATTGTTCATTGCGATGTTTTGTTGAAATAGTGAAGAGATAATCAACAACTATCTAAATACCTCTTTAGAAAATGTTTGAAAAGAGGAAGGATTTTAAAACGAATTTTAACGGCTGGTTCAAAATTATCGAACACTTGTGGGGCCCCACATTTATTACAAATTGATATGTTTATGGATATACATCAGCCGTTTCGGAACCGATTTTGATCAAATAAAGTATATTCTGCCATTAAATTGGTATGCTCATTAAAATATGTTACGTTTTTCATTATCTCACAAACAAGTTATTATGTTTAGCGCCCTCTCTACCCAAACTCAACTATCTCTTTAATCCAAGGTTGCCTCCTTTGGCATTTAAACAAAAAATGTTGTTGGTCACTTAAAATGGCATACATTTAAAAAGTATAATTGTTTTACTGTAAGCAGCCAACTACATGGTGATTCAAGTATTCTAGTAGTTTCTAATTCCAATTTACCCGTTGAGGACTGGTCCCGAAATATTTCAGGCTTGAGTCTATGGAGAATGCGTGTTATACCAAAATCAATTCGTCCTCAACGGATTAAGAGACCGAAAATTATAGTATCGATCTAATATAACCAAAATAATAAAGTCGTGTATCATACCACGTGTAATTTGGGGCGCAGCCATCTTGGATTTAATCTTTATAAGGCCGGGGACCATTTAGCTCCACTCCCCCTTGTTTTGTTAATGGGGAGTCCTGCGCATCTTTTAAAACAAACATTTTGACAATCGGACCAACCGTTACGATGGCACGTGACCCTTTGTCTACACATGTCAGCCCGAAAATCGCTCAATTTGGTAATTTGAGTACAAACGAATGGAAATATCACTTTTTGTAAAAAGAGATATATCATTGGTTATTTTGTCATTGTTCATTGTCAGAATCTATGTCCCAGAATATGTAATATTACATTATTATGTTCAAACAGAAATTGCCATTTGGCGAAAACAGCTCCAAAACTTAATACGTTTTACATGTTTTTTCATCGTATTGTCGTTAACAGCGCCCTCAAATGGTGACCTTAAAAAAATTTTATGATTGCAACTTGTATTGCATGTCATTTTTACTTTCCAAGTCTTTAAAAAACTTAATTTGGGGAAATATGCACAATAGGTTAACAACCTTATTATCCAAATAATATCTGCTTTGCTAGAGATTGCCAAGATAGCAAATAATCGTAAATTTCTTAAAAGGGTAGTTCAGCTTTGGTAGAGAGGGTGCTGTTTTTTTCCGTGAGATAATGACAACATAAGTGTACAATTTTAAATAACATACAATTTTAATGGTAGAATAAACTTTATTTGGTCAAAATCGCTTCAGGAATAGCTTAAATATCCGTTTACAAACTTATATCCAATTGTATTTATTTGGGCCCCAAATAAAAACGATGTTTTTTTTTATTTCAAAAATGCTTACACTTGTTCAAACTGTTCAAAAGCGGGTTTTTAGTAGTTGTTGATGATCTTTCTATTTAATCATTATTTCAACAAAACATCACTTACATAATTGTGCATGAAAAAATGATTGAAACCAATGCCTAATAAGAGAGCGCCTTTTTGTGTTTTAACGACGCTTTTTGAATGATAACAGCCTTTTAAAGGGATATATTCCCCGTCATACATTTCCATTTGATTATGTTCTCTACACATTAAAACAAAATTTCATGCAAATACGACCAACATTGGCCCTTTAAGCAAGGGATGAGCATCATTCAAAGTCACTCGCTGTACGGGATAATCCCATTTATCCCAACCTCATGGAGACTGCCATTGATGTTTATGAAACTCGAATCGCTCTAAAATGTGATGTCCATCCCGAACTACTATTTTTGTTGGCTCACGTTTTGTCTTGCCTTTGTGCACAAACCATGCGAGCTGCGAGAGCTAACGCAAAGAGGCTGAGCTTGTTTGTTCGGGTTTGACAAAGCTTTTCAGCGGGAACAATTACAAATCCAGGTTTCAATAAAATATAGTGGCAGCCTCTACGCTATACGCGATTAATGGGATTAGCCCAAACAGTGAGTGACTTTGAATGATGCCCCTCCTTTGTTCAGAGGGCAAACATTGGACATATTTGAATGAAATCATGTTCCAATGTGTAGAGAAATTAACCAAAGGTAAATATATGATGGGGACACCTACCCTTTAACTTTGTCGTATTGACTGATTGAGACATTATCATCATGTTTGACTTTTACACATGTTGCTTTTCCAAGTTTACACACAATCCACGACAGTTACAGTACAAATACGTATCTTTTCATTTGTTTACGCAACTTCAAAAGTATTCCATCCTCAATGGGAAATGATAATACGCCATTGGCATCATGCATGATCGTATCAAACATCACTTATTCTCCCAAAAATATCCATAACAAACTCAAACCAATGTAGAGGGGCGAATACAAGCTTTCCACCAATACCAAATTTATGAACGGTAATAAAGTAATATGACATATAGCGCTCAAACTTAAATTGCGAAACTGTTTGCAATAATATTTATGCAAATCAAACATAATGCTAATTTCCCAATCAGTCAATACAACACAATACCTCTTCCTTACAAGATACAAACACGTTATTGCACCACCTCAAAATCATAAAGACACATTTCATTTTCCAACGAAAATGATAATACAACATTAACATTCACGCATGACCAACTTAGCATCGTTCAGAATAATTTATTTTTCCCAAACAAAGGAGGGGCCGCTCTTGACAATATTGATGCATTTTGCACCATTTCACTTTTGACTTTGCCCCATATTCAGATGTTATGCACATTCTACGATAACATATTCCTAACAAATGTCATCAATGTAAAGGAATGAATACAAGCTATCTAATGATGCAAAAAAAAAGTAATAGGAAAGATATTAACGCTCAAACTTGAATTCCGGAACATTTTTGTGAGGGGTTTATAAAAAAAAAGTTGTACAGAGGTAGGAGTCGAACCAGGGATCTCTAGCGTATAACTCTTACACGCAATCTAATAAGCTATCTCGGTTAACTTGGTTTGATATGTTTTGTAGTGCATATTGCAACCCTAACCATAATGTTGGTGGCTATAGGTCAGATGTAGTGGCTATAAGTCAGATTTAGTGGCTTTAAGTCTGATGTAGTGGTTATATTTATAGGTCACAGCGAATTCCCATTCTCATTCTCCATTTAAGTCGCCCGATTCCAATTAAACGGGTATATCTTAAATAATGCGTAAGTGTCATAGCTGAATGGTTCGGGAAAACATGAGCGGGCTGGTGTGACAGGCACGGGCGTCGATCTGTCATTGATACCCATTGATCAGGGGGGGATGATCCATTCATCCATCCCCCCCTGATGAATGGGTATTACGTAAGTATCGACGCCCATGGTGACAGGGATAAGTGTCCACCCAGGGATAATTTTCAGTGACGTCATTCGGACAGTTTTTAAATCCTATTTTTGACCATTTTGCTTTTTTAAGTGAATTGTATTCCTCCAAATTATAAACAAAACATTTACAATTAAATAAAACAGTTTCAATGTTAAAGGGACATTCCCTCTTCTGCAAGCCAAATTTCAAAATGTGCAAGGTTAATGTTTTAAATGAAAGAAAATATAATTTAATAGCTGCATGCCTGAAAAAAATTAGGGGTTGAAATCTTTTCTTCGTGGAGTTTTAGACCTACATCTATTCACCCGTCGAGAAAGTTAGCTCAGGGATTCCACGGCGCGCCACAGCGCTATGCGTGACCCCCATGTGACCCCTATGCCCCCCCCCCCCCCCCCCCCCGCCACAACGCACTCCTCCTCCCGAAACGCATCACCGCGCCTGTACAATACATTATCGGTACCTGCATGTTCACGATTACTAAAACAGTCCATCGTGCTAAATCAAACAGAACTAATAGAGGGAAGTTGAGAAAAGGGATTAACGTCCATGTCTCGCCAAGGGATCGATCAGAATTGCATGTAGAGACTTGCAGCTCAGCGCATGTTCCCAAGTGAAAACGCCACGATCGCAACCTTGAATTTCGGCGACTTGTTTTTCCGTCAAACTATGAGCGGCGCGGGTGGCCGGGTGCATCTGCTACCCACCGTACTGTTGTCGCCGATTGGTAAACGATTTTAAAAGCTTTTTCATTTGATATTGTACGCAACAACAATGTTGATCTCGATGTACAATTTCGAAAACAGAAGCTCCGAGTCGGACCAACACCTTCGAGATCAAGAACAAGATCGAGATTACTGAGGCCGAACTCGAGACTAGTCTCGATTATCAAGATCGATATCCAGATAATAATAAATCATAATCCTTTTTTTTATGAAGCGCTATTGCACAATTAAGTCTTATAAAGTGCGCTTAAATGAAACAATAATTAAGACTTACAATTCATAAGCAAACAAAAAAGCCTACGCTAGCTTGAAATTAATGTTCTGTATCAGATTGTCTAATATGATAAAGAGGTTTGTTCCCGAGCATACGTACATCAAGCTGGATAGACCGCAGACCGTCAATGTCTTGGTTTTAACAGAATACTGACCTAACATATTATTTGAACTTGAACGAAGGACTAAGATATACAAACTAATAATTTCGTGAATATAATCAGGTGAATTTCAATGTATGCATTTGAACGTAATAACTAAAATCTTATACATAATTTGTTTGTGTACAGGTCACCGATGTAAATTATAATAAAACTGGACTTATGAAGCTTTTAGTACGTGCTATCACGCCAGCAGCAGAATTGTGTACGTGTTGTACTTTATTTAATAACACCTCAAGTTAAAGGGGTAGTACAGTTTTGGTAAGGCTAAACTTTAGAAACCAAACCTGGACAGTAACATATTATAATAGTTATAACTCCATCATACTCGAAAGGTATACAAAAGTACAAACGACTCAGTCAAAAGCCCGCTATCATTCAAAAAGAGCCATTAAAATACAGAAGGGCGCTTTCTGAAAAGGCATCGATTTCAACCATTGTTCATACACAATTATGCATGTGATGTTCTATTATAATAAATATTAAATATAGAGATCATCAACAACTGAGTTTAAAAATAAGCATGTGATGTTCTATTATAATAAATATTACATATAGAGATCCTCAACAACTATTTAAAAAACGCTTTTGACAATTTTTGAAAAAGTGCAAGCTCTCTTTCATTTTTTTGAAAAATCATCTTATTATTTGGGCCCCAAATAATTATAAGATCAGATAATATTGATTGATATTTTAGCCGTTTTGGGGTCGATTTTGACCAAATAATAATGTTCTCTTAAATTTTACACTCAGTTTTTCCATTACCTCACAAAAAAATTGTGACATAATCTCTAAAAACATAAGACACTTACTCCCTCCAACCAAAGCTAGTACATGTACAAGACAATTACAAGATATGTCCGGATTGTGTACAATTAAACGTAACAAAGAAAAACATAGTAAATCAACTAAACCCCTATTTGACATGAGCATTAAAACCATGAATTTGGTTGGATTGTGTTGATTGATTTGCATTGCTTGTTATTTGTGTTGAATTGGACTGAATTTAAAAAGAGTTAATTCATTAAATGGTTGCCAGCCAAAGGCTAAATTGGACATTTGTTACATGTGTAAAGTGCATGATACATGCTAAAAGTTGTAAAGTTTAAAAGGTGATGAGTATTATGCAAACAGCAAATTACACAATTGTACATAAGAAAAGAAAATGATTTTACAAAATTAAATTATATAGTGTTCAAAATGCGAACAAGGTAAGGAAGAGCACTATTTTCTTTTTAATTGGTAACCAATCATTAAAAACAAGGTGGTTTTTTTTTAGATATTATAAACTGTTCACAAAGTTGATTTCTTCTTGCTTCCAATGTAGTCAAATTGCATACCGAAAGAGCATTTGCATATGTTACATAGTCATCTCCCAATATTATTCTGAGGATTCTCTTTTGAATTCGTTCTAAATTTAATATTTGCTGTTGAGTAATATTTTCATTAAAAACCGGGACGCAATAATTAAGTACTGGTCGTATGTATCCCATGTATCAAGTTAAAATATCATTTAGATGATAACATTGTAGACTTAAATCGTTTATTCATTTCTGTAATATGACAAATACTCTACTTGCAGTTTGGTACTTTTAATTTTAGTAAAATATTGATATTACACTTGTAATACGTACATAATTATTCATTTCAAAATTACGCGTATCAATTTAAATTGAAATATCAATATGACTTGAATAGTCTTGCTCTCATATAATAATGGTTTATACTATTTACAGTATGTTTTGACGTTCAATATACACTGATCCTTTTTATCACTGCTGCTGATCAGTTTAAAATATATACCAAAATAAATAAATACATACATAAATAATCAAAACTAAACTACCCCTATAAAAAAAAAAATGCTATTACAAAATTAAAATTCAAAATCTAGATGACATATGCAGAAATTAATCTTCCTCTGCATTCAGCCGTAACATATTTGACCAGAATTTTATATCGGATCACTAAACATGACTCTAATTGAGGAATAATTAATGGTAAGTCTGAATGTTTAAGCGTATAAAGCTGGGTATCATCAGCAAAGACTTCATAATTATACAAAACCTTAACTCTGCAAAATGTTGATAAATACGACGTAAATAGTATTGGACCCATCCTAGATCGTTGTGGGAGTCCCTTTTATATAATGCGTTGGTTTGAAACTTCATCTTGAATTATGTAGCTTGAAGAGCTACGAATTAGTCTCACTAATTAATGATCATCACAGCAAAATTCTAAATGAAGGAAGGAATCATCAACATCATTCAATATCATCCAGGTTTATGCCCCTACATCTACACATAGTGAACAGGAGAGTGATCCTTTCTATGATGCACTGCACCGTCCCTCGGACAGTACGATAAATGGAGGTCCGTGCATGAGGCAGTCACACCTAATGCACGCTAACGAACCTAGTCTACTTCTCGAAAATAGTAGGGTGTAAACCCTGTTGACTAGTACAACATGCACATCACAACCAAATAAAGTGGCAGAATAATCAGTAAGTTGATTGCGGTCACTAAATGGAAGAAGAAGAAGAAGTTCCATAAGCAGACGGTACCTAGGAAGGAGAACATAATAGTGATGGGTGACCTCAATGTAAAAGTAGGAGCAGACCACGGAATATGGGCGCCAACTTTAGGAAAGTACGGATTAGGCAAGATCAACAGCACAGGGGGGTGAGTTTATTGAGTTCTGTATGTTGCACGACATGGCAACTGTGTGATCACTACATAAAACATATTGATTTTATCATTACTAAACTAGATTATACAAGTCTTCCAGAACTGCAGGTCATACTGCTCAGCGGACATTGGGTTAGACCGCAAACTTGTATTAGCAAAATGTGAAGTACTCTCCTTCAAAGACCAAGAAAATGAAGAGCCTTCCCAGAAACTATATATTATGTTAGTAGATTTCCTGATCCTAGTATTGTAAGCCTTCAAAGTTAGGATAGAAGATGCCTTTGAGCCACTACTACTGCTCCATCACACTGATGTCGATGGGCTGTGGAAGAAATTCTGGGACACCACCAATGACAACGCTGAATAAGTAGTTGGTTTCATAAGGTCCAAACAAGTCAGGGGTCTCCCACAAGAGGTTCGTAAGGCCGCTGAAAACAGACGGGAGGCAAGAATTATCAAGTTTTCAAGTCGAGCCCTCGGGCAAGACAAGGAAGAGTACACCAAATTGAAAAAGAGTATTAAGAGTATTAATTCAAGTAGAACTAAAAGAAGAAAGTTCCCGACACAGAAGTATAGAAAAGTAAATCGCTCACGCAAAGAGCAACTGCCGCGAACAAATCAATGGAGCGAATTTCGACATTTGATGGACATTTTCATCGAGTCCGGCTTTCCAATGGAGATAAGACACATTACAGCACCGTGTGTTAGAAGGAAGGTAATTAGTGCTAGATAAATTACTGATGAAATCATCTGACTCCCTTGAGAGACATGAGAGAAGGAGGTCGAGTGTGTGACCAAGTTGATGTGTTGGGAATTTAACAGTCTGGGTCAGATCGAAGAAGGTTACTACATTAAGGAACCTATTAGCTTCAAGATTTTCTGTATTATCTACATGATAGGTAAAGTCCCCACATATCAACAATCATGCTGATGACATTAGCACTTCAAGAAAGGTACAGAGGACTTTCTAAAACGATGGAGTCATTGCTGTTGGTTTTTTGACAAGAGGTGGTCTTTAGATAGTAACAAGACGGAGAAGTGAATAATGGCTGGCTGTAATTAACACATCACGATACTCAAAGGAATCAAATGACGTCTGGTTACATTTATGAACATTGAAAGAGGTCCGGAAACATATTCAAACACCACCGTCTGGTCTGTCCTTTATTGGCACTTGAAGAAACATGTATCGTGGAAGGATGCTCATGAGATCGACAATTGGTTGATCATCTCGTTCATCGCCACTCATCCATGTTTCAGTAATAGCCAGAAGGTTTAACTTGTTAGAGATAACACAATCACAGATCATAGGAATGTTTTGGCTCATTGATCGAGAATTCCAAGGAGCAAAGTTGCAACTTGTTGACTGCAGATGACAGGTTTGCAATGTAGGTCTTGAGAAGTGGTCTGGCTGTTTGCTTTCTTCTTATGCCAAGAAGCTGGTTCTAATACAGGAATGTGTATGTGGCGTCTCATCTGTCCTTTTGAACCACGGACAGCCTTTGTAGTGCGTGAAATGCTCATAATATCGTGGATCTGTTTCAGACGGCCTTGTTCAGTCTCAAGACATGGGCGATGTCAGCGTTGGCACGTGTTCATGATGGTATGTTGATTCATGGTATCTGCGGTGTCTGGAAGTGTTGTTGGCATAAGCAGACGGTGGTGCGTTCCAAGTTGAAATCGTACCGGATTAGTGCTCACGTCATCACAGATCAGAAGCGACGCATGGAAAATTGATGAACTGTTGTTTTATGATAATATATGAGTGCCCAAGTATCCCTGTAGTCTATAAATATTTGGTGTCCGCTATCTTTTGCTGTAATACACATGAGCGGTATCAACAGTAAAACTAAATTGATAGTGAAGTATGCTCAATAGGATGGTAAGGCCCCAAAAAGGGTGATTCTATTCCAGGCCATCTTGAGTTGAAGCTTTATCTAGTCTCAATCATGTCAATAGACTATACATAGAGCAGTAGCTATTCATCTTTATACTTAATCCCAAGTACAGCTATGCTCACCAACACTAATAATGATAAAACAAAAATAATACTAATAATTTGATTAACCCGCATTCATATCTCAAGTTTCATGTTACACGTTTATTTCCTTTTCAAACATAATACTGAATCATACCCCGTGTTCACACAAAAAATGTTTATCCCTTAAAGGGGAATTCCACCCAAGAAATGTGATGCTTGCTATAAAATAAGGTGAATATGAAGAATCATGATTGAAAATCTGAGCCAAAACGGTAGAGCAATACAAAAGTTATGACAGGATGAACTTTGCTCTGATTTCTAGTGTCGTTCGCAATTGCTATCGAACGTGACGTCACTTGCGAGCTGCAGCCATTTTGACTTCTACATGGAAATTTTACAACATTTAAAATTGTCTTCATCACGAAGACAATTTATGAATGAGGTTGGCCCATCGATATTCTTCTATGAATTCGTGAAAACAAGCAGAGAAAATTAAATTTTTAGCTATGAAAATGAGAAATAAATGTATTTTCATGTACTAAAGCCATGGCGAGTTGCTCGTGAATGATGTTGCATATGGCGGCAATTTTGAAACGATCGCTCATTACTATGATGTTCAAATAGGTATAACTCCCGTGTTTCTTGTCCGATTTTTATCAAATTTTCACCAATTATTCATCTTGTACTGCTAACGAATGGTTTCATCAGGCCCGGAATACCCCTTTAATCATGACTAAATAACCAGCAGTTGACTATTGAATCAGCAACTCATTACAAATTCGCGTGTTTGAACGCTTACTAACGAAACGACGTATCGTTAGTCATGACTAACGAAACACGGGTTTTATCGTCGTTTCGTACGAGAGCTGACTATAGAATCACGCTCATGTTGTGTGTGAACAAGGATTTCTCGCTTAATCATGGTTAGCTATACGACTCGTAACTAACTGGGCGTGGCTTAACGTGAACGTTCGCTCACACAGGGCCCTAGGGGGTCCCTAGGGAGACCTGGTGTTCGATGCACCTGGAAGCCACCTGAAAGCTAGTTGTTGTGGAATATTGGCTTGGTGTGTGTGAACGTTTGGTTTAATCATGATATTTTAGTCATGATTCTTTAGTTATGATTCTTTAGTGACGATTAAGGGATGAAAATGTTTGTATGTGAACACGCTGATACATGAACAAGAACATGTAACATTGTGAAAGGTTAAAACATTTATGTAACCAATTGACTACGGGAACCGGGCGGGTTGTGTTTTAAGTCTATGGTGATGTCAGAATCTTGTATAGTAAACGGGAAAATTGCCTGAGCCCGCTGGCCTGTTTTGGCCAATTTTGGCCCGTTTCGGCTACCAAAGTAAAGAAAAAATACAATAGGCCCTGGAAACCAAATGTTGTTTTTCTTTGATTAGGATATCAGATTCATGTTTTGGGCCATACAAATGTGAAATAGCTTGCTCGGGTATTACATGATTCACAGGGAAAATAATTTGATGGAGGTCTAAGGTTTCAAGCTTGTTTGAATTAATTGACATTTCTCAATCTCTAGGAAATTAGAATACAATAAACGTCATGATTTATAAGGCAATGCCTGACTGAATTGACAAGTCGTCTCATTGTCTGTCAAATGAGGTTGTATCAATAACTCGTACTGTTACCTCACTGTAATATGTTGTTGCTTGTCATTGCTTTCATGTAAGCATGAAATTAGAACTAAAAACTCAGATCAACATGCAAGGGTTAAATCGATCATTGAGGGACTTACCGATAAGGCTGACCTTGCAGAACTCAGTACCTGGGATGAACTCCTGAGGCAGGGATAGGTTAAAATCATGGATCTGCAAATCTCCTACTTGACGCACATCTGGTGACAATGAAGGTACACAAATTGCGTTAAAGATGTCTTTTGACTAGCATCTGGTGTGTTATAGACATGTTAATATGTCTTAAAAACAAAAAACATGGATATAACTACCGAATATTTTTCATAAAATTGCATGCTTTTATTGTCAAAACAACAAGGTATACAATACCACTACAGTTGCAAATAATGTTGGTAGATTCAAACAAGATTGCTAAATCCATTTCATGTGGAAGCAATCCCTAGCGTTTTTTTTTTTAAGCTTTTTATCATTCAAACAGAGGCGTTCAAATTCAAGATGGCGCTCTCTAATAACACATTGTAAAAAAATTGTAAAATCTTTATTTCGTTATATATGGTTTAAACCATTTTAAATACAATATTGTGCATGTGAAGGTTCGTAAAAATAGTGATAGATTGAGAGATAATCAACACATATTAACAAAATTGTTTTGAAAATTGTCTAAAAGAGGAAGTGTTTTTTACAAATTTGTAACGGCTTGTTCAAAATTAGCTAATATTTGTGGGGCCCCACATTTATTTACAAATGGTTACATTTATGGATAATTCAGTCATTTCGGAACCCATTTTGATAAAAAAAAAAATTTACTCTGTCACTAAAATATTATGCTCTTTCAAATTTTACACTCAGTTTTCATTATCTCACAAAAAAATTAGTATGTGTAGCGCCCTCTCTACAAAACTAAACTATCGCTTTAAAATGCTAAGATCTGAAGATTCTAGACTATACTCTCCCTGCCACCCAACAAAAGGGGCTTTCGTTACGCCGGGTTGGAGCCCCTACCCATCTTGAAAAATTTCTGGAGAAATCTATATATTTTATGGATAAGCAGGCGTTGTTCATATTTGCATTTCTTTTTCGTCTTTGTATTCTTCTTCCTAGGGGTATATTTGTGTCCTTCAATCTTGAAAATTAGTACAGGTGTCGGTGTGCGTGGTGTGTGCTGGTGCTAGTGCCGGACAAATCTTACACAAACAAATCTTAAGTCGTGCCAGTAAAACAAAAAAGCTTCAGTGCGGAAGAAAACACTGAGGGTCTTTCCGTCGCAGTTTTTGTCAAAACGTAGACATTACACCTGGTGGTAGGGTATTCCATGTTCTTACAGTACGGGGAAATGAAGACTGGATGTGGTGTTCATTTTTGCTGACTGGTAGTTGATAGCCTTCAACATGGACATGTCTTGTTGCCCTTTGTGCATGTACAATGTAGGGTCTGGTATAAAAGATGACATAGTTATGATACATTTAAAGATGAGTATTAGGAGTAGAAGTTTACGTCTTCGCTGTAGAGTGTGCCATTTGAGTTATTGGAACATGTCGGTCACGCTTGAAGTAGTGTGATGTCCGTTGGGCACACATCATGCTGCTCTTTTGGTAAATCATCTCGATCTTGTAGATGTTACTAACGGTGCAGGGGACTCTCAGCATTTGACACTTATCAGGATTTAACTCCATGTGCCATTTTCTCCCCTACTCTGCCAGTGTGTCTAGGCAACGGCGTACCCAGGATTTGTTCAAGGGGGGAGGGGGAGTTATTTCGTCGAGAAAATGTTTGTTTAGCGGGGGGGGGGGGGGGTAGTGGTAGTGTTAGTAGTGGTTCGAAGCCGATACCAGAATTGGTCCAAATTGTTTTCAGCCGAGACAAGGACCACTCCAAATTTTCGAGGCCGATACCAAGACCCAGTGGTTGATAGGCGGGGAGGGGGGGGGGGGGGGGGGGGGGGGTGGGGGGGGGGGTTCGAGTCGTAGACAATTTTGAAGTCGAGACCTCACATTTTCGACATTCTTTAGACCAAGACCAGGTCCGGTCCAACATTTTAGAAGCCGAGACCAGAACCGGTCCAAATTTTAGAGGCCGAAAATCTTCGATATTTTCGATGTCGAGACAATGGTTCTTCGCACTTTTCGAGACCGAGGACATCGATAATGACGGTCGAGACCGCTCAATGTGGGTCTTGAGACCCCCCCCCCCCCCCCCCCCCTCCCTTGGGTACGCCATCTGCCTGGAGAAGAGCATCAGCAGCTCATTTGACTGTCATAAAGATTGTCATCAGCAAAGAGCCGCACATCAGAAGAGAGGTTTTCTGGCAGATCATTGATGAAGAACAAGAAGAGGCTAGGTCCGACAACTAACCCAGGCATGAGACACACCAGATATCTTTTGTATGACCATGTACTGTTCAGGACAACTCCTTGGATTCGGTTTGAGAGGAAGTTCTTGATCCATTGTGTGGGCTCTGATGCCATAGTAAATCAGCTTTACTCATGTCCTAGCACAATAACGTCTGTCTACTTTCCTTGTTGGATGTTGTGTTGTTATGCAGATCTCCAAGGTATCCAACAAGTTGGGTTTCACATGACATTCTTGCTTGGAAATCAATCTAAAGGAGTACAGTATACAGTTGTTAGCTGGGGGTGGAGAGAAATGCACGGAATTGCCCACTCCGAGTGATTTTAAATGCGACTGAGAAAAGAGTAAATAAGCCCCGAGACGTAGTCGAGGGACTTTTTTTCTTCACGAAATAGCATTTTAAATCTGCCATGTAACAGCTCATGCACTGCATTTTACTAAGTCAGATGATAATAAGTCTTATC